>MJUU01012082.1:34846-68262 GCA_002080025.1 Modiolus philippinarum | reverse complement strand
TTTTTTTTTCGCGTCCGTCGTCCGTCTAGCATACACCTTTCATTCAAAGATCCTCTCCTTTGAAACTACAGGCCTGGTTGGAACCAAACTTTGCTACAATAGTCACTTGATAGTGCTCCACAAAAGCCTGTTTTCATGTCAGTTATGTCCAAAATAAACGGGGAACATAGTTTAAACATGATAACCTATGGGGAAACACATCAAAATATCTTCTCCCCTGAAACTGCTGAGCCTATTGCCTAATCGTTGGGTGGTCCCGTGCAAAATCCTTTTTCAGGTCACCACTTTATCAAAAATGGCCACCAGCAAGGGACATAGCTTTAACATCGGACCCTATTGGAGAACACGTTCAAAGATTTTCTAATCTGAAACTGCTGATCCAATTCGAACCAAACCTGGACACACTTCAAATATAGGCGGTCCCCTGCAAAAGGGTGTTATTCGTGTCAGCGCTATATCAAAGATGGACGCTAAATGAAGACATTTTTTTTCAGGTCAGCGCTTTATCAAAGATGGACGCTAAATGAAGACATTTTTTTTTCAGGTCAGCGCTTTATCAAAGATGACCGACAGCGGGGAACATCAATCTTAACATTGAACCGTATGGGAAAAACAAATTTAAAGATCTTCTCTTTAGAGATTGCCGAGTTAATTGGAACCAAAGTAAGTGAGAACCGAACCGTCAGTCTAAAAAGAACAATCCAAGGACAATTGCAACGTCGGAAAAACAAAGAAACGAAGACATAACATGAGCATGACACAGAAAAGAAAATGAAGACACGCACATATACAAAAATGAACAACACGGACCCAATAAAAACCATGGGTGAGATCAGGTGCACCGGTATAGTAAGCATCTCCTGCTTCTTATAAGACACCCGCCGTGTTGAACATGTCAACTCCGGTAGTAAAGTCAAATCCGGTAGAGGAAAAACAAACTTTACTGGCAAAGAGAAAGATCTGTTGTCATCTGGGAAACAGATATCTCATAGCGGTCCACAAGATCGTGATGTCGACCGTAAAACTTCTGTAGGGATGACCTCAAGTTATGGGCAACATACCCTTGCTTAAGTAGCCTATTTGTAAGCAAACGAGCTCTATCAAGGTAGTCACTGTATCGACCACAGGCCCTTGATGTAAACTCCGTATGCTAGTGCTTTTGGAATGTTGCTACAAAGAAAGGGAAAGTTGACTATTGGAAAAGTGAAGTCATCACGTTTGTCATATAGCCTAGTTTGTAATGTACCTCTTTTGTCAATTTCAAGATGAAGGTCAAGGAACGAGGCTGATGTGGAAGTATCTGTAGTGTCCTTAATTTCTAGCTCTTTTGGATAGATAAGATGAAGAAAATCACCAAAGTGCAGATTGTTTAGTGATAAAATATCATCTATATAACGGAAGCTGAAATTAAAGGACTGGGCCAGTTTTTTATCTTTATTTTGAAGAAGCCCTTGGATGAATTCAGCTTCATATGAGTGGAGAAATAGATCAAACTTAGCAATTATAGTTTTCAGGTAGTCCCCTGCAAAAATAAGTGTTCTTCAAGTAAGTTCTATATCCAAGACGGCCGCCAGTCGGAAAATATTCTTGACATGGACTTTATGGGAGAACAGATTCAAAGATCTTTTCTGAACTGCCTGGCCAATTGGAACCAAATCTAACCATAATAGTGTTCAGGTGGTTCTCAATAAAAAGGTGTTTTATCAAGTCAGCGCTATATCCAAGATGGACATAGTTTATTATTGAATAGTATCTGAAAACACATTCAAAGATATTATCTAAAACTGCTGAGCGAATCGGTTTCGAAACCGAACTTTGCTACAATTGTCTTAAGGTATTCCTCAGTGAATAGNTAAAAAAAAAAAAAAAAAAAAAACTTACTGTGAATTTAGTTTCTGTACATGAGCATTTCGACAACTTGTGTCTCTCCATTGCAGAAAAACGGTATTTTTCAGCTCAGTGCTATATCCAAGATGGCTGCCAACAGGGAACTTAGTATTAATATTATATCCTATGTGAAAACATATTCAGTGATCTTCTCTTATGAAACTGTTGAACCAATTAGAACCAAACTTGTCTACAATAGTCTCAAGGAAGCCCCTGCAAGAAACGTTTTTCATGTCAGTGCAAAATCCAAGAGAACATAGTTTTACAGTTGGACCTTATTAGAAAACACATTTAATATTTTCTCTCTGAAGCTGCAGAGCCAGTTGGAATCAAACTTGGCTATAATATTCTTTAGGATATCAAATGCAAAAATGATCAGGTCATTGATTTATCCAAAATAGCTAAAAGCGGGGAACTACTAATTGGAACCAAACCTCGCCAAAATAGTCTTTAGTTAGTCCCCAGCAAAAAAGGTGTTTCAAGTATTTTATCAAATATGGCTTCCAGAAAGGAGCACAGTTTCAACATGGGTAAACACGTTCAAAGATTTTCTCCTCTGAAAAAGCTTAGGAAATTGGAACCAGTCTTTAGGCCTGACGTTCCCTGCAAAAAGACAGTTTTTCAGGTAAGAGCTATATCTAAGATGGCCACTAGCCGGTAACACAGTTGAAGCATTAGATCCTATGGAAAACACATTCAAGGATCTTTTCCTCTGAAATTCCTGAGCAAGTTGGAACCAAATTTTTACCAAATAGTCCTTATGTGTCTTTCAGGTCAGTGCTATATCCATGACGGCCACTAACGGGGACATATTTAACATTGGACCCCATAGGAAAACACATTTAGATTTTTTCATCTGAAAGTTCCGGGTAAATTTGAGCCAGACTTCGCCATAATAGTCACAGATGGATTCATGCACAAAAGATATTTTCAGGCTCATACTTTATCTTCGATGCGACAATATTCTTTAGGAGGACCCCTGCAAAAGGTCTTTTTCTTGTTTTTGCTATAGTCAAGATGGCCGCCAGAGGAGAACATAGTTTACAACTAGACCCTATGGGAAAACAAATTTAAGGATTTTCATCTCTGAAACTGCTGAGCAAATTGGAACCAAACTTAATCAAAACAGTCTTCAGGTGTTCTTCTGCAAAAATTATGTTTTTACCTGCGTCACCGTCCGTCCGTCCGTCACGCTTTGGGGGTACCAAGTTTATATTATTTGAAACTCAAACACCTTTAACCCGATACTTCTAAGACTTCACATAGTTGTTTAAGACATATTGAAGATGTGCACCACTCCTTTTGGTGAGATTTGAATGAAAATTGTCGAATTAAAACTTTGTTGAACTTAAACATTTTTCATCAAATTTTAACATTACAGTACTGAATTTGTGTAATCTGAAACTCTGACTCATTATACTTGATGATTTTGAAACTTTGCACAGTTGTTCTGAACTCAATGAAGATGTGCACCTCCTCTTTTTGGCAGATGTGAATAAAAAATTTCGAATTTATACATTGTTGAACTTTAGTCATTTTTTTCAGCATATTTTAACATTACAGTGCCTGGTTGGTGTAGCCTGAAACATTCACATCTCTGACTAAATATCTCTGAAAGTTTGCACTGTTGTTTGAACACATTGATGATGTATAATATATCCATGATTGAACTTGGTACTTTATAACATCATATTCAGCATGGTGCTCAGTTTTTATATGACCGCAAAAATTTTGCGGTCGTATTATGTTATGGCCCAGTAGTCGGCGTCGGCGTCTGTGGCCAGCATAACTTTGTTTCCAGTTGACGGATCATCTTCAAATTTCAGTATTAGGTTTCTTGGTATAAGGTTAACCCCGGGTTTTAATTTCAGGTTTGTGCCCCCCTCCCATTTTAGAAAAAGGGGCCAAAAAGGGGTAAAATTTGGTATTTTCGTGTTTGTATACAGCATAACTTTGGTTCCAGTAAACAGATCATTATCATTTTAGTATGATGTTTCTGGACACATTCTTAAGCCGGGGTCATTATTTTATGTTCCTGACCCCGCCTGTTTCAGAAGAAGGGTTCAAAAGGGGTTAAATTGGGTGTTTTTACATATTTGTCTACTATTTTTATTATTTATCGGATATTGATGTTTTTTTTCAGTTAACTCCTAGAAAATTTCCAATCTGGAGTATGCCAACGGATTTCGTGTGGCATGTACAGTTTACGAGATAAATGGGGCCCCAAAGGGGCAAATTTAAAAAAATAATTTTTTTTTAGTCCGATTTTGATGCAGTGTTTTATAGTGGATTCCATATGAAAAATTAATATAGCTCTGCACCATTAGATTTTGATAACTGGGCTAAAATTGCAAACATGCAGATTACCTAAAATTTTTATTTTTCATCCGATTTCAATGGGATTTTTTTCTTTAGATTCCTCACATTGTAGGCTTTTAGTAGTATGTCAATGGATTTGGTGTAGCTGTTATCGTTTCCGAGGTATAAGGGGTCGAAGGGGTCAAAATTGCAATTATTAGAAATATGTAAAGTCTTTATTTTTTTATTAGATTTTGATGGAATTTTATCTTTACATTGTCCTCATTGTAATCTTTCAGTGATATGACAGTATATTTTGCGTTGCTCTTTGGTTTCCAAGCTATAATGGGTCAAAGGGGCCAAATTGCAGTATTTCAAAATATGTGAATTTTTTTTTTAATTGGATTTCAACCTGAGTTTTTTGTTTGGATTTCTCTTGATGGTAGTCAACAGAATTTTTTAGCTCTTACAATATCCTAGTAATAGGCTAATTTTTATTTTCACTAGATTGTGTGCATTTAAATAACGTGTCAAGGTCCTTATTGTGTCCAGCAAATTACTGTGTCCACATTCATTTTAGTTTACACTTGTTCAAATTTCAGTGGTCGACATGCTTCGGTCGTATCATGCTGCGCTCGGCGTAGCCTTTTATTTTTGCTTGTTACAGTAATAGGGTTGAACTTAATAATAACTTGCAATTGAAGACTAAATGTTTTGGTAATAAGGCAAATGAATTCTTGTTTGAATTGGCAAACCTACATGTATACATGACATTCTGTTATATATGTGAAAAAAAAAAAAAAAAAAAAAAAAAAAAAAAAAAAAAAAAACATTTTCTCAGTTGAACAAAGTGACGGTGACGCAGGCCCAGACATGTAATTGGTCTTGTTTTTTTCATGTCAGTGCTGTATCCAAGTTGCCGCCAACGAGGAACAGTAATAACATATAACCCCAAGGTAAAACACATTGATTTTAACGATTTTCTCCTCTGAAACTGCGGAGTCACAATATTCTAAAGTTGGGCACCTACAAAAAGGGTGTTTCAGGTCTGCGCTATATCTAAGATGGCTGCCAGAAGGAACATAATTTTAAAATTAAAGTATCTTTTCCTCTGAAACTCTAAAGGCAGTTCGAATCAAACTTTGCCAAAAAGTCTTTATGTTGTTCACTACAAAAAGTCAGCGATATAGCCAAAATGGCCGCCATTTTTTAAATCTGTATTCTTAAGATATGGATCTTCTTACATCGTTTGTTTTGTTATACCAATTGTATAAGTCATAGTGAGTTTCTGTTCCACACATCCTATAAATTTAAGTCGACCTCCGATTTGAATGCTTTCTACTTAAATTGGATTTGCGCAGGGTAGATTTCTGTATGATTTTATTCCTGTTTTTTAAATCCAAAGATACTGTTTTTGATGTTTTATAGGGCTACAGTATGTAAAATTTGAAATAGGCCATTACCAACTTCCTGCAGAATACAGGCTTCAGATCAGAATTCTTGAGAACTTGTATAATATGGCATTAAGTCTATGTATATTCAATTTTTGCCTAAGTGACAGGTAACGCCTACATAATCTACTTGTTCAAATGCTTGAGAAATGTAATTTTTGAGAATCTCTTACTGCTACATGCATCACAAAAACGTTAATGTCAGCACCGGTTTTTGCAATTTTATCTGAAAAATTATTACAATATCGAATTATTTTATGTTTGAACTTCTGCAGAATTACAAACGTCTAAGTTCTACACCACTTGAAGTTAGTAAAAACTCTAAGTGATACCATCTATCAAGTCAAATGCTATTATCGAACTATATTAACACACTATGTAGTTCACTTATCAAATATCAAATCAATACTAATAAAAGGAATTGCCAAAGAAATGTGCAGGAAATTTATACCTTTTCAAATAATTCTTAAATCAGGGGATCATAATAGTAAATTTTATCAAATATCAAACCAATACTTAAAAGGAAGTGCAGAAAACTTATACTTTTTCAAATAAATCTTAAATCCAGGGGTCATAACTCTGAAACGAAAAATTCAAATTTAAATAAAAATTGAAAAGGAGTTTGCATTAATGGTAAGTAAGAAAAACTGCAAAAGAGTTAATTTTCCAGTTTATCGTTCCTTAGAGATTAAATCTGCAAAACATTTCACGCAGGGACATTCATAACCGAAAACTATATATCTAAATTTCAGAAATCTTTGTTTAAAATTAAGGATTAATAAGATGTTCATACCCTAACACTGCATCATGCGACTATTGTCGTTTTTGAGACTCTCTGTGCATTGGTGTCAATGACGAGACTCCATAGATATAAAGGTCATCGTTATGGTGTTCATTCAAAACATTAGAAATCAGGCTACAATTTCAGACTAGCTAGTAACCGCTTTGAAGGATTTTTAGTTCCCTTTTTGCCTGAAAATCGGCACTTGAAAGAAGATTTAAAAAATGTAATATTTTGGTGGGGTAGGCTACCTATTGTCACCTGTAAGCGAAAAACTACTAACCCCATTGAGACAATATTGATGTACACATCTGCTCACATTTTTGACAGTGTGACACTTTTTTGATTCGTACTACCGGTACTGTGACCGCTTAAAGCCGAAAATAGTCAATTTTACAGATTTTGTGTGGGTCATATCCCTAACGTAACCCCATGCCAGACCCTAAATTACCCAGGAATAAACCAAGGAAGCCAGTGTGCAGAAATATGGTAACTTTTTACAAAGACCACAACAAACTAGGCCTTTGAGTGTCATACAGTCCTCCAGGTCAATATCTAGTAAAAAAAATGACCAAAATTCGTGTTTTTTCCCTAGGTAACCATTTTTTGGACTACTAGACCGCCTACCCACCTCACCTCCACACCCGTGCTCACCTTTTGTCGCTTTATGTTATCAGCCATAATCAACATCAGACTTCAGCTCATTTGCATATTATTTACATAAATTTACAAAAAAACAAAAACGAGGGTCCCCCATTTTTTACTTAGTAGCTTAAGGGTTAGGCAAATAGTCGACAGAAATGGTTTTTCAGTGCAAGGAAGCTCAAATTGGGATTTTTCAATTGTTTATGCCGTGAAATGAAAACGAGGTCCATTTTAGGTAGCTAATAGAAGAGAAAAAATGGGGTTGACCTTTATTAAGAAACTATGCTATTGGTAAATATTGGCCACTAAAATTCTTTGCGTTAACCAGATATGGCAAGCAGATGATATATGCAGACTGCCGACTTAACAAAATTTTGGCTAGTCCGAGCTCTATTGTTAACAACAGAAGGTACAATCCTCCAGGTACAATGACCTCACATGGGCAAGAGAGATATTGGGCAACGAACCAAGATACGTTAGCAAATATTTAACCCGAACTATCCGGTTTTTCGGAAGAAGTTAATGAGTAAGGATCCAAATTTGTATCAATTCAATCACCGGCCTCTTTGAAAGACAATGAAGACCATTACAAACTCTGTTGTAACACAGATTGAAGTAAAAACATCCCAATATAAACTTGGTCACAAAAGTCCTTCGGTGTTTTCCTTCACAAATTGTGTCTGGCTTGTCCGCACCTCATCTAAGGTGGTTGCCAGTTGTAAACATAGTTAAACGTAGGGACCCTAAGGGAAATGAATTGAAAGATCTTCTTCTCTGAAAATACAGAGCCAATTGGAACCAAACTTGTTCACGATAGTCCTTGGTTGTCCTCTTCACAGTTTGTGATTTTTTTGTTCGTACATCATACAAGACGGCTTCCAGCAGTTCTAACATAGGGCCCTATGGAAATACATTCAAATATCTTCTCCTCTAAAACCACATGGGCTTAGGGTTTAAACATGTTTAACTTATGTTTGTGTTTAGGTTTTAAACATGTTTAACTTATGTTTGTGTTTAGGTTTTAAACATGTTTAACCTTTTCCTTCTGTATTGTTTTTAATTATTTATATATTTATTCATTTATTTATTAAAATATCTCCAGAGTCTTCTCTCCAAGATAGAGGCCCTATCTACCGGGCTTACAAAGTTTAAGGACAACACAGGGATTTATTTGGGCTGGAAATCAAACTTCTTAGCTACGATTGAGGGAAAAGGCGTTTCTGAAAAAAAACAACTAGCGTTAACGGTTAAATGGTTATTACCAGAATCGTCCAAATATGCTAAAAGCATACAAGTGTTAAGTGTTCATAGTCCGTCTTTTGGTTTTAAGTAACTTGGACACGTCTAGATAATAAAATTATACGGCGCACCTGAGATGTTAGAGGCTTCATTCAAAAAGAAATTGGATAAATTTGCTAAACTGATGAATAAATATTCTAAGCGGCTATATGACTTGCGCAACATTCTCACAGAGATCCAGTTTGTCAAGAAAAAAACAGCAAACTGGCATACTTTGACTAGTTGTCAGTCGATAGCTCGCAAATTACCTTATGGGCTCCAGGAGAAATGAAGCGCGAGATCAGTCAGCTGTAAAGCATATCGTACCTTTTCCGCCAATCAGGAATTTTGCAATTTCATATCTGACATATGCAAAATAAAGAACGACCGTATTCTGTAACTGTGGACTACAATAATCAAATCAAGAAGAAGCCAATTACTCAGCCTACTCAGCAGCAATCTTTGAAAAGACCTAGAATCACCACACACACCATCCAAGGACTGAAATAGACAGAAATACTGATGCAACATTCGGTAAAGAAAGTTTAGATATTTGTATTTTGCACAAGAGGAAACACCCATTAAATGAGTACAAGAGATTTAAAGCCAAATCCCTGGAGGTACGGGTTGCTCAGGGAAAATAACGTATGCTACAAGTTTTGCTAGTCAACGGCTCACATCAGCCGTAATTGCTCTACACGAGTTAAGTGCAAAGACTGTGGCAGCGAATCGCACCCTACTGCATTACATGTTGCGAAATCCAAGATGTCGACTGTTCAATCCCGTTCACCTGTACAAAAGCATGATGGGGAGTCACAAATTAACAATGAAGGGATATGGAGTAAATGCAAATGAGACAAAATCTCTACAAATACATTGTAAAACACAGCAATGGAACAACGCTTTTATTGTTGTTCTTCATCTTGAAGTCACCATGAGGCCTTCAACAATGAGCATTACTCATACCTTATAGCAAGTTCAAGACGGACCCCAGCACCGGTTTGATCGGTATTCATTGCTAATTGTTGAGCGACGCTACATCCATGTCTTTTTATCCTTTGATCCATGGATGCGGGATCGTCAACAAGCTTACACTTAACTGGCAAAGTGTTGCTGTCATCAATTTCCCGACAAAAGACTAGTAGAGGATGATCACAGCATTTAAACAACCACAGGGCACTCATCGAGCCAATTGTAAGAAAACTCGGCATAATAAAATCACGAGACGTGGGCACAATTAACAGGTGGTCAGAAAAACAATTTTAAATTACAAAAAATTAAAAAGCCAAAATTTAAAAGAATGATAGTGCATTCATATGAGAAATTCTCTCAAAAACAAGTACACCATAACTGTAATGTATATAAAGCATACATCTCTCTCACGGGGAATCTTTTTACGGACTCAACACTGCAGGAGAGACAAACTCCTGTCTTAAATTAACAATGAAGGGATATTGAGTAAATGCAAATGCGACAAATTCTAAAAAAATACATAGTAAAACACAGCAAGGGAACAACGCTTTTATTGTTGTTCATCATCTTGAAGTCACCATGAGGCCACAAGTCACAAGTCCCAGATAAGTCAACTGATACAGACACAGTCAGTCAGTCTCTGGAATTACATACAGTGGCAAGCCTTATGCCAAAATACTGCCAGTGAGTGTATACCACAAGTACAAGTCAGACAAGGTTGTCAAGTTTCCGCCACGATTGATAAACAAAGCAACCGGTCTTCAGCTTCTTCAGAGTTCTTTAGCTTGTTCAATGTAATAGAGCAACCCGTAAACTATAGCTTGTCAACATGTTCGATATAAGTCTGACCTCAAGTCAGTAGGGAAGGAACTTCATCGTGGAATCACTGGACGGTAATGTTTGATTAATGAAGCAAAGAAGAATTACTACCAAAACGCCATATCTAATTGCAAAAATTCTAAAGAGCTGTGGACTCATATAATGGAATTACATCCAAAGTAAGATACTAGTAATACGTTCCCATGCAAGCTAGATTATGAAAATAATGCTCATTTCAATCCACAAGATATGGTTAATTCCTTAAATGATCATTTTGTCCTCAATTGCCGAGAAACTTATAGGGAATAAAGAATCCGATATGAATTTCACATTACTACAAACATTTATTTCTAGCAGGCTTCAAAGACACTGCTCATTTGAATTGAATTTTATAACGGTAGCGGAAGTTTATTCGCAGTTAAGGCACTTAGACTCGAGTAAATCAGCTGGTCTCTACAAAATTGGCCCTAGAATATTGAAACTTGGCGCAGAGACTATAGCTTCACCCCTAACATTTTTAATAAAAAAAGTATTACAAGTGATCAGTTTCCAGAAAATTTAAAATATGCAAGGATAACCCCAATTCATAAAGCTCCGTCAAATTATAGACCAATATCGGTGCTCTGCACTATTTCAAAATTAGTTGAGAATCATATTTTTACTCATAGTACAAATACTTAAATAGTTTAAACAAATTGTTACACACATCACAGTCGGGTTTAAGACAAGGTAATTCTTGTCAGACTGCACTAACCAAACTTATTGACGAATGGCTAAAATATTTAGATAATGGTGAAGTAGTTGAGGCTATTTTCATCGATTTCAGTAAATCCTTTGACTTGGTTGAGCATTCTTTTCTTTTGGAAAAACTTGACTTGTATCATGTCGGGGGAATTACTTTAGATCGGATAAAATCTTAACTATCAAATAGGAAGCAAGAAGTCCATTGTTGAAATATAAATTTGATAAACATACAGTTAGATACGGTGTTCCTCAAGGTTCAATTTTAGAACCTCTTTTATTTATAATATATATGAATGATTTATCCCTTCATATAAATAAATCAAGTATAGATTTATTTGCAGATGATTCAACATTACACTTTCATGACAAATATGTTGAAAATATAAACAATGAGCTGCAAAATGATGTAAATGCTGTCACGTGTTGGTGTGATAATAACAGCATAGTAATAAACATACACAAAACTAAGTGTGTGAGGATTTGCTCTAAAAGAAAACTTGTTAAATTGCCAGAACTGTGTATAAAAATTGACAAAAACCCAATTTAAAATATCAAATACCATAAACGTCTTGGCATTGAAATGGATGAAAATTTTGAATAGGGGTATTATGTAAATAAAGTATGAAAGATTATTTCTTCAAAAATGGCACTTTAAATGAGTTAAATTGATTACTGCAGTACCGCATGGGGGGAGGTACATAACAAGGAATCAGATAGAATTACAAAACTTCAGAAAAGAGCTGCCAGAATAAAACTTGAGTGCGACAAAACAGTTTCATCAAAGTTTATGTTTTCTTCCTTAAAATGGTTACCTTTTGATATCAAAAGTATGTATTGATGTTTATTAAAGAAGTAAGTGGTCAAGTTCCAAAATACTTATTTTTACAATCAGTTAATGAAGTTCACAGTTATAATTTGAGATCTGTAGAAAATGATATATTTTTAAATAGACCAAATACAAATTTTTATAAAAAATCTTTTCAGTATTCCGCAGTTAAAATATGGAATGACTTGCCATTGAATATGAAAAATTGTCTTTATTTAAGGAGCTTTGTTTCAATCATTTCTTGAAATGTATTACTTGAAATATTGATACATGTGTTGTATTCGTGCTTCTTTATTTATTTATTATGCTTTTTGATCATGTTTAAATATGTATGAAATTAGTTGATGAATGATTGGAGGGCCTCAATGAAAATTAGATCAAGTCTTATTGAGTCACCCTCATTAAATAAAGAATTTACTTACTTACTTACTTACGGCAATGCGCATTTGATCTACCGCAACTCCTTGAATGCGATAATATTACCCAACAATCGGGGTGAAATTCCGACACCCGAAAATACACAGAACCGCTCACACTTGCGAGACATTGCTAGCCAGCTACAACCAATTGATGACAGTTAAAAGATAATGTTGTTGATTGGACGGGATTTTCTCATAGCACATCAGGTGCTCGTTCAGTGGACAGATACAAATGATGGCAATGTACCATTCGCTCAACGACTAAATTTTGGATGAGTAGTTGATGGAGAAACCAGTCCTGCCAGTCTATACCGTATTACAAAGCTAAATGTAAAACACACTTTTGAAGCTAGAGACGGGGCAAAGTCACAATCATTAACCTAACACTTATAGTTACCGAGAAACTAAACTTAGCACAAAAACTTAACATGTTCATTGGACCGTGAAATTGAGGTCACAGATAAAAGACAGATAGCAGACTCTCATGTACTTTTCAAGACCAACCTATATACCAAATATCATTGACATACCCCTTATAAGTACTGAGAAAATTACCTAATCACAAAAACTTAACATGAAAGTTTACGTCGCTGTCGCCGCTACCGCCATACTTTGTACGCATATGTCTCGCTTTCCGCGACTTTCGTCACGGGCGAGAGAAAAATGGCACCACTTGCGTACAAGGTTTCACGTGCAAAACAACCTCTTGGATAGTGACAATTTTTGAACGATCATAGTGAACGAACGTTCACAGACGATTAGCTGCAAACAACGATGAATTTGGACAACGTTGAGATACACACGTCTCAAGAAAAATGTGGAAAAATCCGCAACAACTCTTGAAAAATCAGAGAATATCAGGAAACACTGTACTCCGGAACCGTGGAACTACCTTCCAATCGAGTGAACCCTCAAACTTGGGTACGAGATCGATTCAAGATTGTGAAATTCATCAAAGCGAGTGGCTACTTGGACCTGCATAGCTCTTGGCTGCGAAGCAGACATGCACAGAAGACCATAGTCTAGTTTATCCAGACATGAACAAAGTGGTCAGACCAGTGTTCAGAACTACAAAGAAAAATAGCCGGTTATCTGCTGTCGCCATAGTTGGCTTGATTAAAGCTGCACATTCTACATAACCGAAACATGGAAGGAACGTTATTGAATTCGTAACTCGTGATTTCTACGTTATTGTCAGATTAATTTCCCGCTCCTTTTAAAACAATGAACAGGCAACCCGAGATTCCTACGTACATATCGGGTAAATTTCCTGCCCCTGTCAAAACAAGGAACAGGCTATTAAACCTTTGCAGGATACACTGGGGTCCCTAGAATTAGGGAATCGTTGAGTTTAAATTTTGCCTCAAATAGTCCCGAAATTATGGCTACATTTGCTGAGAGTGATCTCGCTTCAATTTAAAAAAAATAGACTTGAAGGCTGATGATAACTCGTTAAGGAATACTTTCAGCCATCAACAGGATTTACGATCCACTCAAACCCGTTGCTCCCGTTATCACAAGCGGGAAACTTCTCTTTCGAGATTTAATCCAAGAGACAATAAACTGGGACCAGCCCGTTTTAGAGAACTTGACCCATGAATGGGAAACGCAGAGAAATTCTCTCAAAGATATTTTAGATCAGAACAGACAAAAGAAGAGTTTAAAAAACGCGTCTTCAAAGCATGAAGAGCCTGTGAAAAAACATGTGTCCGTCCAACAAGAAGGCACGTACCCTACGACACTAGCTGTTGGGGACTCTATTGAAGCTAGTATTAGCTGCGGGGACATTCCCGCGTTTAAAACCGAAGTCAAACTTGAATCAGTTGGCGAATTGTATGGAACCAAACACGAAACTAAAGACTAAGAAGTCTATTGACACAGGTACCGAGTCAGATCCTGTTTGTAATATGACACAGAAGGAATACACAGTGATTGACCGTTGAACAGCTCCCACAGTATATGAGCTTGGGAAATCTGCTATGTTACGCCTTCACTTAGAAATCAAGGACAAACCAGTTATTCCGGACGTTGACACCGCGTGTGAAGTGACTGTCGAATCGGAAAGTGCATATCAATCACTCGAACAAAACCGCCTATTAGATGGTACATTAACATGCATGGAGCTGGGAAAGACATGTACTGTGAAAGTACTATTGTTCGTGGGGTACCAAATTCGTGGATTTCGTGGTTGACTTTAACAACGAAATTAATACCCAACGAAATACAAATCTCCCCTTGTTTTGTACTGTGGAAAGTCTCAAACCACGAATTTAAGAACCCACGAACTAACGACTTGTCTGCAATCCACATCAACTAATAAAAGTACTTTCACAGTATATAAAAGCATTTTTCTTACTGGACCCGTTGGATACAACGGGGAAAACGAGGCATAGAATAGACCTCTATGTCGCCCCAGTTGAAGACAATATGCAACTAGTTCTTGACTTTTTGATAAAAGCAAAAGTCATACAGGATTGTAGGAAAAAGATCTTTGTCAATGGAGAAGCTATAGATATAAGCTACGCGCCACATGACACGGGCCAAACGGCACACAAATACGCAGGATATGTCGGGTTAACAATAACACAAACCCCCCGGCGAAGAAACGGGAGTTCTACACGAAGGATAAAAACACCTGCAAACCGAATTGAACGGCTGATGTCATCTCGATGAAATACCCGGGATCTGATGAACACATTAGAAAAGCAGAAGGAAGAGTGATTGTCGATGGAAAACCGACAACATACAACGGACACAGTTCTTCTTATTAAAGAAAACTGAACATAATATATATACATTTAGTACCAATGGATACTACTGTGTGATGGATTTAACAGATCATTTATTTCATATTTTGTTCAATGATAAGTATAAATACTGAAATTGTAGTAATATCAAAGGATATAAGACGGGGAGTGTAGTGGAACAGCTGCTCCAATTATTTTATGTTCTGTTTAGTCAAATGGTCTCGTATGGACGGCTTAATTTCCTCCTACCCATTTCTCCCCATTTCCAATCAGGAATAAATGCCCCGGTTATTTCTTTATTTGTTTGCTTGTATTTTTGAGTTGATTGATATTTTCTTGTCCTGATATGGCTGAGATGTTAAGCTCCAATTAATTAATCAATCATTTTGAGAAATGGCAATGATTGTACATAGTGTAAGATATACAAATAGCAACAAATCTTTTTTTACCTGTGTATTGCATATGCACATACAACGACAAAGATCTACTTATTTTTTGGCAGGTTAGAAAAGATTGCTACCTGCAGAACACATTGGTAATAGACTATTTTTCTGTACCCTTTATTGCATGTTATTGTCTTGTTAGACATAAACATAGTAAAACTACTGTCAATTTACCCCAAAATTATTAATACTGTTTCTTTGCGTGAGTTGTCACGTAATGGGAGAATACAATATCGCAAGTCGCAATTATCCTCTTGCCTAGTTTTTGTTTTGGCCAGCCCCTGATTCTTAATAAGAAACTAGGGTTAAGCTGGCTGGATCCGGTCCAGCACAAGTTTGAACCTTACTCGTATTGCTCTAGTCAAAGCTGGTAATACGTACGATAAATACCTACGCGTGTATGTTGTGTATGGGTGACCATGACCTGAACCAGTCCATGAAGCTGTTAGATCGATGGTTTTGTTTGATTGTTGAGAACCAATTTATGACATTTTTATTTTTTAAATCTAATCCTGTCATGAATTTTGATTCAAAGAAAACATTTTTTTTTATTTCAATTGGCTCAGCAGCTTCAGGGGAGAAGATCTTTGAATGTAATTTTTCATATGATCCAATGTTTAATCTATGTTTCCCACTGGCGGTGATCTTGGATATAGCGCCGACCTGACAAAAGCCGTTTTTGCAGGGGGGATCAACTAAAGACTTTTATGGCAATATTTGGTTCCAGTTGGCTCAGCATTTTGGAGTGTGTTTTTCCATAGGATCCAATGTTAAAACTATGACCTACGCTGGCGGCCATCTTGGATATCGCTCTAATGCGAAAAACACATTTTTGCAAGGGACCACCTTGAGACAATGTGGCTAAGTTTGGTTCCAAATAGCTCAGCAAACAGTTTCGTAGGAGATGATGTTTGAATGTGTTTAAACAAAAAGGTCTAATGTTAAATTAATTCCGAAATGAATAGCGATATAGTATTGAAAAATCATTATCCCTGCTGGTGGCCATTTTTGATATAGCACTGACCTGAAAAACACTTTTGTAACAGGGGACTACGTCATGTTTGGATCCGAATGGCCAAGTTTGGTTCAAATTGGCCCAGTAGTTTTAGAGGAAAAGTTCTTTGAATGACAAGTTTATGTCTAATGAACCACGGACCCAAAGTCATAGCCAGCGGAGATGATAAGAAATTTCTGTCATATTGATGACCGTGAAATAGAATAAGAGAAAGTTTCTTTTCTTCTCCGTATTTTCCATCATTTTTTTCTGTAATCAGTTATAGGCTGACTTAGAGACCTCTTCTATAGTAGATTAAAAAAAAAATAAGTTGCATAGTAAAAACGGTAAATGTTCTTGTTATGTAGACGTGTTTCCTGGAGTTACCTCTCATCAGCAGCATTCAAATCAAATAATACAGAAAGCCATAACCCTAAAATGGTCTGAAAAAGAAAGATACTAAAAATATCGAAAGTTGGGGCCAAATGAAGTACCATGGGCATTCACCGAGGAGTGCAATACAAAGAATGAAGCACTAAGTACAGTACATTTCTATAAAGGCAAGATGAATTTTCGTGTTAGAAAATATGCTGAATTTCATATGAGAATCAAAATAAACCATTTTAACTAAATTTTTTATTGTCATTTCAACACGGGCTCGCTGATGCTCGGGATAAAAAAAAAAAAAAACAATTCAAGGTCAACTACGATGAACTAAAAGCTCTTGTAATATAATGCACACCTATAATTTTAAACCAGTAAATATAATTGTTTTGCTACATTCGAAACATATTTTATTCAATTTTGTTTAAACTAGCCAAACATTTTATTTCCACACAATCAGGCTGTATAAGCGTTCAGATGACCCCATTAGAAAGGTATAAGTTATAAACTTGTCCGAGTCAAGAGTTCATTTCGACAGAAAGGTTATATTTGTGAATTATATATTTCCCAAAGGAACAATAATTACGTGAATATATAAACTTTAACAGGGATCATTTGCTTCCAGAGTAACAAACTATCTTCACCCAATTAAACATTAAAATTAATTAACTTCATTAGATAGATTTTAGTTTGACTTAATATCGCTATAATCTTACTGAAATGATATGAAAACTTCCAATGGATTTTATTAGAGATGTTAGATCTGACGATTTAACATAGTTAAATTGTTCTTTCCTTTCATGTTAAGTTTTATATATAAGATTAGGCATCTGCTAAAATGCTGAGTGGAGCGGATTATTTGCAAAAGAATATAAAAAAACTGACATTTCAAAAAATCAAACTAAAGTAAATTCAAACAAAATATTTTTTACCATTTTAGTAATGGGATGATCGATTGAAGCTGCATTATTAACTACTAAATGTCTTTCGTTGTTGGCAATATAAAATGATGAGAAAAAATCCCGAAAACACTTCATATGTTCATAAAACAATTACATATAAATATTTTGTTAACTTGTTTAACCATTTATATCTGAATATTTTAACCTGATAATGACATGCGTTTCAAAAAAGTACGGCGAGCACTCCTTGACATATCTTTCTAAATTCAAGAACCTTAGTGAGCAAGCTCACATACCCCACGCCCCACATATCAGAGAATCCTGCATTGTTGAACTCCAAAAGTACCCCATAAGCAATATTATATATAAAAATGACAAAGTTCACCAATGTGTTACTTTGTCAAAAATGATCAAAAATCAAAACCCAAGTAGCATGCACACCTTTGATGTATGCACAATCAACCTGCAAAATGAAAACATCCTATTTTAAAAACTGTAGACAAGTGATACACCATACAAGCAATATTATGCATAAAAATGACAAAGTTCATCAATGTGTGTTTTTGTAAAAAAATAATCAAAAAATCAAAATTAAAGTAGACTGCACATCTTTGATATGGGTGATTCTCTGAAAACTTTAATATTTGTGACGAAAATCTGTCCGAAGACGATTACTTACCCATTTGTTCGAATTTCTGACCTTTTTAAAGATCAATCAACTAATTCACACCATGTTCTATTTAGAAAAAAATGTTAGAAACTAATTTATCTTAGTTTTAGCGGCAAAATAATGATTCTATAAAAATATAAATTACCGTCACATATAGAATTCTTCACGTGACGGTAATGTCCCAATCTGTATAGACGACAGATTTTTTGCATTTTTTGCCCCTTAATATTTGTCTATGTCAATTACAGTGATTTATATATGTAGAGTAAGTTCAAAGGTAACATGCACACAAATTTTTTTCCTGTTCTCTGTCTTAGTTTGTTATATATCTGATCTCAAACATCTGTCCCACACATTTTTTTGTCATTACCGTCACGGAACATTTTAAGTACTAAACATGATATTCCCATACAGTAAAACTTGTATAATTATGGCATACGGCTTTAACATACGTATCCTAAGTGGTTTGGCATTTATAAATTTTACTATTATAACGGAATTTTTAATTATTTGAGAAAAACATAGATTACTTTGGAAAGGTACCCTTTTTACGTGTCTTTACCGTACATACAATATTTTTCTTGTAGTACAGTCGATCTGCATCACAATTACATCAGCAGATAAAGCTCAAGTACCTTAGAAACAACCACTTGCCTGACTAAGATTCCCTCCAGAGATAAATTCAAAATCTCAGACGGTTCACGGATTTGTCTCCACCGTCACTGTCTTTTCCGTCACGTTTCGTTACGACACAAGCGTTACGGTGGAGACAAAATTCTAGTTTTTTGGCTGTATCAGTCAAATGAAATGCATTTTCAACCCGTTTTTTAGAAATCGCACACAAGTGTTTTATTTCCTGTAACAGACGTTTATTTTTTTTCGTCAATTTCTCTCTAATTACCAGAAAACTTCGAAGTTACATCAAAATCCATACTTGTGTGTGGATAAATTATCTATGTTTTGTCATTTTGTTATTTTTGATAGTTGAAAGAAATAGATCAGAGCAAAGCAAATGAAAAACAGAATCCATGCTGATAAAAATTGTATTTCTTATTTGACAGAATATTCTTTTAAACAGAGAATTCCTTAGACCAAAAAATGTCATCACCGTCACGAGTTTTTCTTTACCGTCACATAGCTTTCTTTTACCGTCACGAATGTCTCCTCTTACGCTAACAAAAATATGAAAAAAAATGAGAGTAATGATAGAAAAATGCACTTCAAATTTTATTTTTTGGTCATAACAAACTACTGTATAGTCTCTATTCCGTTCTTCGCATCATTTTATCAGTAGAGCAACCACAGCAGGAACTTTTTGGTAAAATGTGCTCTTAAAAGTGTGGACAGTATTCAGTGTACCGCATTGTAGTAACTTTTTACACTGATTATTTGTATTTTTGAATACTTTTACAGTTTTTACTTCAATTGAGTCGTTATTCTCTATTATTCTCAATCGGACTGCAAAATAAAAAATTCCTATCTAAAAAACTGTAGGAGTTATCCGGACAAATGATGTTCCCCCTTAGTGATGACAGACGGACAGACGGGCGGATCAGTCAAAAACTATATACCCTCCGCAACTTCGTTTCTTGGGGTATAATTACGTTTTGTCTTATTCTTGTCCAGTCTACCTGTATTGGGTTTTATTTGTATATTGATTATACTGCAGGGAAACACGAAAGAGAAAAGCGAGATTGGGTACCCATAAACCGGTTTAACCCTACTGCTAGCTTTTACTAGTGCAGGGACCAAGTCCGGCTATCCCGAGTTCCTATCGTTGTTTATATTTGTCTTTATATTTGTCTTTTGCTTTTTTGGGTTTTTCCTCATTGTGTATGGATTTTGACATTTAAGGTGTCTGCAGGGTCTAATTTCCTATTATAGAATTTTGTGAAATATTCTGTGTAGAAACATAATTGTATTATTGTTCAAAATGTCAAATAAAATTTGGGGGTCACCGTGCATTGAAGCGCAAAATCTGAAATTGAAAATTTCAGGATTTTACATAGAAATTATAGGGAAAATGATTTTATGAGAGAATAATTTGAAAAATCTATTATAGATTTTTTTCATACTTGCATGTGTTTAATTATCATTATGTAGTTTACATATTACATATAAAAAATAAAAACTAGGGGTCACCGTTGAAATAAGAGAGAAAAAATGCAAAATGTTCATTCCTCTAGTGATATCTATGTTAAATAATTTTATCAAATTATCTCCCTTGAATAATTTCTGTGTTCTGTAAAACCAGCAAAAGATTTAAAGCTCATGTGTTTTAGCTCACGTTTTTGTAACGAAAATGTTACAAAAATGATAAGGAATATAAATTTTACATATATTTGAACTTTCTTTTCATTTAGATAAATATTTTGTTGAATTTCTTAATGAATGAAACCTAAATGAACAATTATTAGACAAAAAGGCGGAATAATACCACTGAGACACCTTACTTGTGATTTTTGGCTATTGTAGGACTTTCCTGCCATCTATTCCTTGTAACCTTGTTGTTTACATGTTGCATATTTATAATCTAAGGTGTATCATGATATTCGTGTGATTTTGTATTTGTCTATTTATACAACTGGTTATTACCGATTGCTTTTGGATTTTGGATTATTGAGAGAATTAAAAGTACCTCGTCTATGTAGCGGAAGCTGAAATTAAAAGACTGGGCTAAATGCTTTTTTTTTTTTTCGCGTTTGCCCTTGTTAAAACTTGGTCATATTCGAGTAAAGGAAGTGTCGGCTAAACGTGGTGCGCAGCTAGTTCCCATGTGAATCCAAATTGTCTGTTGAAAATCGCGGCCTCCAAAATTCGACATAAATATTGTCGATCAAACATCTTGATTACGTCATTCGGTGATTCCCAGTGTAGCTCTTGTTTGACTTGGTGTGGTTCTTAACCAAATATGTTTCGTCTTTCCCTTCTTATCAATATGTGAATCTCCGTTTTCCATTTTTAGTGCAGAAACTTTATGTTCAGTTTGTATAAAAGGTAGAAAAAACAAACGTTTGCATGCTGTGGCAATTTGTGATTTATAGTCCCGTTAATTTGAGATATTTCACATTCTGACGAAACTCGACGTAAACCGACGAAACAAATTTTTCACGACGAACCACAACCTAAATGACACGAGGGGACCATTAGCTGAAAATATTATGTTATTCATTTCCAATATTTTTAAGACAGTGACAAAATACATTTGCTTGTCGGTGAAATCTCCAAATATTGTCAGTTAAAATATGTTCAACTCTATTGGGATACAAAGAAGATCAACATAGCGAAATCCTGTACAATTAGTATTAAGAAATGAATAAATTGTACCAAAAACGCCAAATTTTTACTTTCTATCTCGACTTAAAACTAGTGTGGATTAAACTTGCTTCAATCTCGAACCATATGATTATTTTCACGGCGCAAGGTATAGCACTTTTGACAGCAAGGCTACTCTTATTAATAAGAATTTGTTTCTCTATGCACTACGAAGTTCTATCAACAAACAAATTCCCGGTACGATACTTTTTTTTTGCAGAATTTGTTTTAGCGTTTGTTTTTGTTGTTTTTGTTTGTTTGTTTGTTTCTAACGTAAATATAATTTTTCTACAAAGCCTTTAATTTGGAATAAAAGTCTTGACATTATCTTTTCAATTTAAAATTGATCAATTTCATCAACACATCCCTATTTATTTCCGCTGACTTTTCTGACTGTAAGGATGACATTTCCTTCAGTTGGTAAAATGAGACAATTTTAAAAAAGATACAATGCATTATTGGAAAAAAAAACTTCGAAATAAGAAATAGCATGCTAACATGCTCGAGCACTTTTCGCAGGGACCTTTTACAAAGTTGCATGTCTCAGGCAATCGAATAAAAATTCGCACTTTTGATGACATGAATTCGAAGTTCTACATTTTTCATGCACGTGTAACTTTTTTTATAAAATTTGTCACCGTCTCCGTCCCCTCGAAAATAGAATGACATAACTAACAATCAGACAAAAAAAAAAACAAAAAAAAAAACTGTTATCAGTATGCACAATAACTCCCTTGTTTGTAAAGTCACGTGTGTTATAAAAAATGATGTAACTGAATGAGAAATGAATGTTAGAATGGGAGACGGAAAAGCTTGAAATCATTCGCCATTCAAGATTGTCTGTTCTAGAACAAGTAAATCATGTGGCATGCTTTACTGCTATACTACAGATGAGACATCCCCCCCCAAAAAAAAACACAAAAAATAAAAAAAAACATAATCACAAAATAAAATAGAATAAGAAAGATCCGCATGTAGGCCTAAACAATAAAATATACATAGCATACGATGAGATCCAGATAATACCATATAATTCTTTGTATATCTAACTTTACACCACCAAATTTGAAATGGATATCACAAACAAAATGCATTTACTAAACTTCAATACAGATAAACTCTCTATGGTTCAAGAGGAATTCTCAACGTGACCTGATTGTATTTGTTCATTAAACGGACACAATTAGCATTGTTTAATATGTATTTGAACATATTTAATAGATTTGATTTGATACAATGAAATGAGAGAAATTCAGATGTCTTATTTATAAAGACCCCCCCCCCCCCCCCGCGTNTAAAATGCACAAAATATATAATAGATATTATGAATGTTTACTGGTTACATGGTTCAAGTACACACGAAAGCGACGAAAAGAGACGTAGCGATTTACAAAGGAAATATGGTTCAAAATGAAGATTTTTCAAATACATGGCCTATAGAATTATTTAGTTAAGGAAACACAACATTGTAATTGGAAGTGTTTGCAATTTTATATTTACTGTCGCTTTTTGAATTTTGTGCAATAACTAGGTTAGGTTTAGGTTCTCTTTCGTTAAAATAGAGATAACCGGATAACTGACGATCGAACTGTACGAACGAACCAAATGTACAATAGGGGCAGTTTGCCAATATTCGGACAGATGCCAAATTTCGGACACTTTATATTAAAAACGTTGTAGTTTCTTTTCTGACACCCCTACTACGCAACGACACCCTATCAGCTTGCATGGAAATAAGGAATCCCCGATTTCTAAAAATATCTGTATTCGAAAAACTTAATATCGGGATCGACTTCGGAAGAAAGCGGCGTTCCGAGCTCTTTAGTTGAAGAGCGACGATTTTCAAAATATTTTAAGGTGAAACCCAAAGATCGAATAAAGCATTTAAACGATAGTATATATACCAATAATCATTGTACTCATTGTTTTTATGGAAAGTATGCATTTTGCTTCCAGAAACATGTTTTTAATTTAAGGATTTGTGTTTTTAATTGAAAAAGAAGTAAAAAAAATGAGTGTTCGAAGTTTTACTACCGTAAAATATGCTTGACGTAAAATTACGGACAGTACGTGAAATATAAATGATAATGATGGGGGTATGGATCTTTTGAGGTAGAGAAAAGCAGTTTTGGGATTTAAATGCGTTTGGTTTTTTTCCGAGACGCTAGCAATGATAAAAAGGTATAGATATGCACTTCTATACGGACATGGCATATTTGTATGTTTATTTCACCGGCCAAAAGTTTAAATTTATATTTTAAACCTTGTTCATTAAAATCGATCTTGAATAATTTTGATAATTTCAAAATCACAAACTAAGAATATTGAAAGAAAGAGGAAAAATACGTCTCAAATTAATAAAGATCTTAGCAGGCTTAAAAGCTGTCAAAAATGGATCTGTATCAATCAGAAAACCATTATGTAATGACCTATGCACTACTATGTATGATAAGATATCGTGGAATATATAAAAAAAAAAAAACTTAGTCATGCCGTTTAAAACCGTCACAAATGATCACAAGTTTTGTGGGACGGGAGCATCATCAGGTGCTCCAGAAGGGTATTGATTGACTGCTCTGCATACATTACACTATACAATTTGACATTCCAGTTTATACGAGTCAAATTGTTGTTATTTTGAATAAGCCATATACAGGAATAAAAATAAGGGCAATTTCGGCATGTTCTATGTTTCATTCACAACGACTTTTATATTATATCTCCAATCAAAGTCCTGATATCAGACGAGGTTTTTATGTTGATATATCGGGATAATAGCATGGGCTACACAGTTCTCTTGGAGCCCGGAGTCCATGTTCGTTGAGTCCGGATACCCGAGGTAGTCGAACCCAGAGCCCTGTGAATGGAGCCGGGAGCCCTGTGAGTTAAGCCCGTGGCCCAAGTGTTGGATCCAGGAACTCTAGTGTTGGAGATCGGAGCCCTAGTGTGGGAGATCGCAGCTTCATAATCAAACTCCATTGGAACCCAGAACCCATGCGTTTTTGTGTGATTTCCTGTTGGTTGTTGACATGGTGATTGACGCATTCAGTATTAAATGGTCTCTGTTTGATTTCCTGCCATTGTCCTCATTCAAAACCGAATTTGTCCTAGTTTCAGAACAATCATGTCCGATACGTATGACATTTAGGTACAACGTCCGCAATGATGGCACAATATGCAACCACCCTAACCAATTAGAAGCATTTATTTTTTTTCCCTACGTTGAACTGAAATAATTATGGTCTGACCCACGGCACATTAATATTTGAAAATGTAAGAAAAGAGCTACCGAGGCGACAAGACAACAAAAATAAATTTTATTTGCCATTAGAAAGAGCCATTTGCAAGATAAAGAGACATTAAATACTCCTTATATTCAATTTTCTGGTGTGTCCGAATTTTCCCACCTCCTGTCCGAAATTTTACTATGCATGTCCGAAATTACCCTTTTCGTATGTGATCCGTTAAAGATTCCTTTATTAATTTATCCTTGACTAAACCAATCATAAGTTAGCATTGAAAGAATTTTCGGAAAATAACTTGAGTGTTCCTTCATTATAATACGGCATCTACAGAGACATCGGCTATCGGGGAAACGGCAAAAGGCGGTAAGCCGAAAACCGTCCGAAATTACCCGAACTTCCCCTACCCTTTCTATATTTAGCTAGTTTATCGGTCTGTTTACAGGTACTCGTTTGGCGGTATCACGGATTGAGTTTTGTCGAACTGTAATAGAGAACTGCCCGTTTTATTTTGTATCGAAGTGCTCACAGTAACTACGAAATACACGTTCTGCTTAGTTTATTTATTCATATGATATGTTTTACTTTTAAAATACGAATTTATATAATATACTTAAGCAAGGAGTTCACACGAGTTATAAAGCCATTCGCATGTGCTGTTCAGTCGTTTCCATGAGTTTTGAAGTCGTTTCTACGACTTATTTATCCGTTCACATGATGAAAGTCTTCAAAAAGTGTCGACCACTTTGATTAGTATGCGTGAAAGATTTATTTGCCATTTTTATTGAAGGTCTAATTTGTGTTAAAATCTGTGCGAAATTTAAAACTTTGAAATGAAATTTTTATTACGATGAAAAATGGAAAAAAAAATGTAATTTTATTTTACGAATATGCATAGACATATTTTACATACTTGTTAAATGTAAGCTATAAGGAATCCTCACGAGATTTTATGATATTGATTAACAAGACTTATACAAAATTAATGTATTCTTAAAATAGGATGCTTTTATAGTGCACATTTTATAATCAGATGCCATTTAGACTTCCAAAAATTATTTTTTTAGTTTGCTTCTTCGTCGATTTGAAGCGGAAACTACTAAATATAACCGATCTTTACACGACCGAAAAAAGTGCGGTATGACACAGTCGTCGACATTGTCGTCTGAGGACTAATGGAAAATAACAAAATTGTCTTTTGCTGCTCATTTAAAGAGTATCCCTTTAAGTATTAATGTCAAAATTTCCATATTTGGCAAAAATTTGAGTTTTTGATATAATATTTTTAAAATGAAAATAACTTTTACATCTTTACAAATAGAAGAATTCTGTTTGTTTTGTTTGAAAGAACCATTTAAATGCAACAAAATCATGTCTCAGATTTTTGATATAGGGTCTGGTTTGAAAATAAATTAATTTTTAATTTTGAAAAGGGAAAAATTTTTTGAGTTAAAATTTAAAATCAATTTATTTTCAAACCAGACCCTTTATCAAAAATCTGAGACACGGTTTTGTTGCATTTAAATGATTCTTTCAGATAAAACAAACAGAATTCAGCTATCTGTAAAGATGTAAAAGTTATTTTCATTTTAAAAATATTATATCAAAAACTCAAATTTTTGCCAAATATGGACATTTTGACATTGATACTTATAAGGAATACTCTTGAAATGAGCATAAGAGTCAATTTAATCGTTTTCCTTTTATTTGATACCTCATTTGTCACTGTATCTTTACTAATAACAAAGTTACAGGCTTTCAAAGTAAGGGACTGACAATTTTCTTCAGAAGACTGTTGTGCTACCTTAAATTCCGACATACCGTTGCAAAAGATTCAAATTCCGTAACCCAAACACATCAATTGAAAGTATAGTTTCAAGATATGATGGATGCAGTTGAGGACTTTGCCAAAAGACAACACGTCTTGGACATTGCCAAACTTGATTACTGTTAATTGTATGAAAACGTCGATAAAGAACAAAATGTACAATATATGTGCCGATTCTCTTGTAAAGCTCCAAGTAATTCAGGTCATAGCATCTGCAGACTAATCTTTGTACAAAGTTGTGTTTGATTGTAAGAAAAACTTTTATAGACTGTCTTGCTACGGTGATGGGTACTGAAAGTTCATCAGCAAACCCAAAATACAATATCTAGGTTAAGATTATATACAATGGGACTTCAAGAGTATGTTTCACACACCTGGACGTTGGCTATTTTACTAGTAGGTTATGTTTCCAATTTGCGCAGTGGTTTTAGAGAAAAATAGATAAAGCAAAAGTTTAAAAAAAATCTCTGGGTAGGAAACTTCCCAAAGACTGCAGTTTACAAGTTTAGTTCTCATTGGCTCAGTAGTTTCAGAGAACAAAATGTCGTGTCACATGTGAAGCAGTTCATGCTTCCGGAGCAGCTGATGACACTTCTTTATTTAGAGGTTCACACTGTTAGTGCTATATTTTTGTGGAGTTTATTATATGTACTGTTTGTTTCATCTTCGTCGTTTACTTTCTTTGTCTGTATGTAATCTTTATATTGCCATGGATTCTGGATGTATGATTTTGGGTATTGCTTCGGTATTCATTTGGAAATTAATTTATTCTTAATTCGTTATCCCTAAGGGTCTTGTTAGCATCTTGAATAAGGAGAAATTTGGAAGAAAAAAATGCAGGGGACCACATAATACTTATTGTGGCAAAGTTTGGTTCCAATTGACTAATTAGTTTTAGAGAAAATATTTGAAAGTTTTCCTATTTAGTCCAATATTAAACTATGTTTCCTTCTGGTGGTGCTCTAGGATAAGCTACAAACCTGGGAAATAACTGTTTGAGGGACCACAAAAGGACTATAATGGCAAAGTTTGGTTCAAGTTGGCCCAGTCGTTGAAGATTAGATGATTTCAAAATGTTTTTCCCTTAGGGTGTATCGTTAAACTATCATCTTGGACAACGGGCAAACCGAAAAACAACATTTTGTAAAGGACCAACCAAAAACACTTGTTACTTAGGTCTAGTTCCCATTTGCTCAGTAGTTTCAGGGGAGATCTTTGAAACTATGGTCCCGCTGGCAGGCGGCCATTTAGGATAAGGTACAATCCTGAAAAAAACATTTTATAGGATCCACCCAAGGACTATTTTGACCAAGATTTGATCCAATTTACTCAGTAGTTTCAGAGGAGACGATGTTTAAAAGTTTTCCCATAGGGTCTAATGTTCAACTATATTCCCCGCTGGCGTCCATTGTGGATAAGATGCGAACCTGAAAAGACTTTTTCATAGGGACTACCACATGACTGTTGTGGCCAGATTTGTTTCTAATTGGCTTTGTAGATGCAGATCTTTAAAAGTTTTCCCATTAAGTCCAATGTTTAAATATTGGCGGCCATCTTTGATAAGGTACGAACCCAAACAACTCTTTTTCTAGGAGACCACTAAAAACAATTTTTGCAAATTTGGTTCAAATTGGCCCAGCAGTTTCAGAGGAACCGATCTGTATTGTCGGACGATTGCCACAAGAACGAGGACACACAGAGATAGCAAAAGCGCATCCTGGCTCTAGCAAGAGGAGCAAAATTTATAGCATCCTTTAGTTTTAGAGTTTTAGACCTTCCTACCATTTACTAGGTATCCATGCCTCATTAGAATCCCTACAATCAGAAGTTCTTTCTGCCGGATTCACCACTAAATCCCTATCCGAACTCTTACCACTTTATTGTCTGTAGTTTGAGAAATTGCAAAGAGCTACGTAACAGCGATAAAGTCTTTTATACGAGTGGCCTGAATCAGATAGCATTCAATTGTTTGTTTGTTCTGCACTTTATACACTTAAATTTTCCACAAACTAAAACCACTAATACCTGATATCAGAAGTCCATTAAGTTTTTTATCTACACATTTTCCTTGAATTTAGAGGCCGCGTTTTCTACAGACGATAGGAATTCAAATGTTAACAAATTGTGCGCCACATTTAGCTGGTTAATTTACTTTATTCTCATGAAACAAAGCTTTTACAAGAGCTTTTGCATAAAAAACAAAAACAAGTAGCCCAGTCATTTAATTTCAGCTTCTGGTATACAAGCGATGTAATTTTTTCTCAATCCAAGATAAAAAGATATTCAAATCTTATCTACCCAGTGTGTTTGAAATAAAAGACAACTGATTCACTCAATGCTGTTCATACTTTGACCTTTTGTTATACATTGATGAACATGGACGTCTGAAATATAGGCTGAATAATAGACATGATGATTTAACATTGTGAATACCCCCCTTCTAGGCAGCAATTTGTCTATCTCCCCAGCATATGGAGTGTGTATACACTATCAAGGGAAGAGATTATTGAAAATCACAACTCTGTTTTAGCATCCCTTGGTATCAAAGCGGATGATGAAAACAATCAGCTCCCCTACATCTACTGGGTCCCTAAACTTCATAAGAACCCATGCAAACAGAGAGTCATTGCGGGGTCTTCAAGATGCACCACTAAGTCACTTTCTAAGCTCCTTACTACTTTATTGACCGCTGTCAGAGATGACCTGAAAAGTTACTGGATAAAATCTACTACTCGAGCGGCGTTAATCAGATATGGACTCTAAAAAAATCTAAATATCTCCTTGAACAGCGATCCTCTAGCAGTCTCACCCATTGCCACAGCAAACAAACTTCTGATTTTTCTACTCTTTAAAGACAAAACATATTTTTCAAAGAAAGACACTGAGTCTAACAAGAAGTACACGGAGAATGACGTTATCAATATGTTGGAATTTTTAATAGATAATATTTTTGTCAAATTTGGAGGCCGCGTTTTTCAACAGACAATCGGGAATCCAATGGGAACTAAATGCGTGCCACTTTTAGCTGATCTTTTTGACAAGGGCTAACACAGAAAAAACAAAAACAGCTTCCGCTACATAGACGATGTACTTTCTCTTAATAATCTAAACTTCAAGGAATATTTACGCCAGATCTATCCCAATGAGCTTCAAATTAAAGAGACTACTGATACAACACTTCGTACTGAGATATTTTAATAATCCATTGACGAAGATGGAATTTTGAAATCAAAGCTATATGACAAACATGATAATCAGTGAGTCAATCCAGGGTTGAGTCAAAACCGGTTATGTCAAATCCGTGAAGACGTGAAATCTAGCTGAAAATGTCCGTTTTCATTTTGGACACAGACACGTCATATCTGTTAATGATGTCATGGTGACGGCCATAGAATTTCTGAAGGGGTGAAAGGTACAAAGGCTGAACAAATCCCTGACTAAGCAGCTTTTAAGATGTTTTTGTTCTATAAAAAAAATCACTGTATAAACTACATGCTTGACAGTAACAAATCGACTGTGAAATGTACACTCCATAGGCTGGAGAGTTAGATAAATTGCTGCTCAGAGAGAGAAATGTTCACAATTGGGAAGTTAAAGTAGTGTGACGGGTGTCGATAGGACATGCTTACCCTTCAAATACTATTATAGAGAATTACCAAGGATTTTAAAAATTTTACCATGGTACCGTTTAGGGGTAAGAGAAGTAACATGCATGGCTTTTAATTGGTTTTCACCAAGGTTTAGCAAATGACATTTACCAATCCGCTACATAACAGCTATTTCCAACAATATATGAATCATTGATAGTGTGACGGTGCCGATAGCGGAGCAGGAAATGCTTACCCTTCCGGAGCACATGATGTCATTCCCGGTTTTCATGGGAGTTCACACCATGACTGCCTTGGTTTTTAATGTCGTCTTTTTTATTTCCGTACATTGTAGCTGTCTCACGTCCTTGTTTTGCCTTTGTTTTTCTCTGTTGACGTTTATGCCTTGTCTTTGGATTTTAATTTTTGTGGTCATCGCTTCCCTTGTTCCTACGGTATTCTACTGCTGTTGTTTCACACTGAGCTGTTTCGTAACTGCAAAGCTTGCATTTCATAGAGTGACCTTGTGAAAAGACCGAAGCAATGTCCTAGAAACTGGTTGTCAGGGCAGCGGATTTCGGTGTTTGTAAGAGTACTTTGCCCGATATGTTATGCTTGTTGATGACCCCGCGTCCATGACCAAAAAGGATACATGAATGTAGCGTTGTTCAACATTAAGCAAGAGAATTCCGCTCAAACTGGTGCTAGTGGCCGTGTTGAACTTACCATTAGGTAGGAGTGTTTGCTCTTTGTTGAAGGCCACAGTTCTTGCCACAATATAGCTGAAATATTGCTCAAGTAGGCGTAAAACATCAATCAATCAATCAATCAATCTTTGTTGAAGGGTTCATGGTGACTTCAAGATGAATATAATAACTATAAAAGTGTTGTTCCATTTGCTTAATCTTACTATGTATTTATAGGGATATTTTCCCATGTACTTTTACTCCATATCCCTTTGTTTGTTCATTTGTTTCTTTCGTTCACTTAGAAATTATATCGCCTTCACCGATTCAGAAAGATAAGTGAAAGGCCGTTTTCACAAATGAGAACGGACATTTTAGGTGGATTCACATCTTCCCGGGTTTGGCATCACCGACTTTACCCTTAATAGAATCACTGAAAGTGTGATGGCCGGGTGCCTTATACGGAGCGAGAGATGACTGCCGTTTCGCTGCACGAGATGACTGACATTCCGGAGCACGAGATGACTGCCGTTCCGGAGCACATGTTGTCACTTCCGGTTCATAATGAGAATGCTTTAATTTTGAGTGTTATAATTGTGATAATTGTGGGGTCTCGTGTTTTTTGGTCTTCCGGTTTCTAGGGCCCTCTTTTTCTGGACTTTGGTTTGTATAATCTTCTTGTGCTTTCTTCTTTTACTACTCTACTGTCGTTTTGTTTATACATGCATCTCTGACAATTACCAGTTAAGGTCCTAATAAACTTACAGGGCACGTGGTATATTCTTTGGCGTCTCTGAATGACTTTAAGATTAAGAACAACATTTGATAATTATTTTTGTCATGTTTTCTGTGGCTGTAAACTGCGATGTACTAATAGATTTAAGTAAATTTCCGAAGTTATAAGAGAGATACACGATTTTTTGTGCAAAAAATATTGTTTTTTGTGATTTTATAAAAGCATATTTTGAAATAATGTAATTGAACTCTCTTTGTCCCTTTCTTAATTATTCGAACCTTATTAGGGATAAGGATATTGAAGAACAAATACCGAGTTAATGAAACTCTAAGTTCACCTTTCACCTGCTTTGAATATACTTACGGTTGTTCTAATAATGTAGTCGTCTTGTTTAAGATTTGGTAAAATATTTGACCGATACATATTTTTTTTCTCCCATACATATTGTTATATATTAAATTTTGATTTTTTTTCTCTTTATATATTTGACCAATACATATAAATTTACACCTTGTTACCATCAATGATCTGTGGTAACTATGTGAACAGTGATGTATTGGTCAAATATAACATACATATATATAAGATTTTTCTCTTCATATATTTGACCGATGCATGTAAATATATATTATTTTTTCTGTTCCTGTTTCCATCTTATTATTTGAACCTCGATGTATTGGTCAAATATTTGACCGATACATGTAACTATATATCAAATTTTTCGTTTCATATATTTGACTGATATATATAAGTATACATCCTGTCACCATCAATGATCTATGATTAGTATACCAACTGCGACGTATTGGTAAAATATTTGACCGGTACATATATAAATATTTATCATATTTTGAAATTTTAAAGTCGACTTTCCTTTACAATTTTCTGTGGATGTTTCAAAGACAGTTGATATAAACATTTTAAAAACACAAGATTACTTTATTACATCACTGCACGAGCATTTTTCGTTGTTTCCGTAATGTCGAAAATGCAGAGATTCAAGCTTTTTTTTTGGAATTGGCGACTGCCAGTTGACAGGATAATGCCAGTTGAAAAGATAATGTGTTATAAATACAAAAACTACGTATATCTGCAAACAGATTTTCATATATTATATTTGATTAAGATTCAGTAACGTGTAAAAGAACCTAGAGTGGTCAAGAGGTTCGTTACCAGGATGACTCCGGATTCCCGTTTCTAAAATATATAAGGAATTTGTCACAAAGAATTCAAAACGAAGATAGCGTCAAATAAACACAATACACTTTGAACTATATACAAAATAAAATCACTTTAATAATGCATTATATCCTTGAATCAGTTAAACGCAAACACTTCTATATTCATATATTCCTTTTTGGCTTCAAAATGAACTAACACAAATTTAAGTCATAATGAACACTATCCAAATGATCACTATCACACGGCAAACAGTATGAATATGTCAAACGGCACTTTAGAATATCAATGTTCAACTATCCAAAGAATAATTGATTCGATAGCATGAAAACACAATGAATGATCCTAGAGAATGTTGCACAATTAATATTAAACACAACAACACAGTACTGCTAATTGCACAATTCCAATTGCTAGGTCAAAATGCAAACAGTATGAATATGTCAAACTGCACTTTAGAATATCAATGTTCCAATATCCAAAGAATAATTGATTCACTAGTATGAAAACAAATAAATCCTAGGGAATGTTGCACAACTAAAATTAAACATTACAACACAGTACTGCTAATTGCACAATTCCA
>MJUU01012082.1:7945-25228 GCA_002080025.1 Modiolus philippinarum | reverse complement strand
TTACCCTTCCGGAGCACCTGATGTCACTCTTGTTTATTGAGAGTTCACACTGTTAGTGTTTTAGTTTTTTGTGTTGTATATGTAATGTTCGTGTGTTTTGTGGGCATGTGGTGTCTTTGGTCTTCCGTCTTTTGGTGTTCGTGCTTTTGCTTTGTCTCTGGACTTTGATTTGTGTAATCTTGTGCTTTGTTCCTTCGGTATTCTACTGCCGTTGTTTAAGGTGTTCCCATTGTCAAGCGTGGACTATGCCATTCATGTATCCTATGTACACGTGCGGTATGGGTATCATTTAGTGAGCTATACTATTTCTAGTCTTTTTTTAATTGTACGGGAGAGGAACTTTGTAAGCTGATATAACGTGCGACCACTTGTATATAATTGATACACTAATTTATATTTAAAGGAACGATTTCTGTTAAATAATCCTTAAATTATTCCATGAACCAAGCTTTGTACTGTGGTAATAGTCTTAAACATTATGATAATATTAATTTCTAAATAGTTATAAGGAAAGCAATGATCGGTTGTTAAGAAAGAAATGGTATCCAATCGTAATAACTGTGATAGTGCCGAGATGTATGTAAGTGTTTTAGTGTTGGAAAGAAGACGTCAGTTGCAACAATAGTTTAATTTTTCTTGTCCTTCTTTAAATCTGTCTTATTTTCTCTACATTTTCTTTCGTTTCGCTTTAAATCTGTCTTGTTTTGTCGACATTTTCCTTTGTCTCACCTTTGTCATATTTTGTCGACATTTTTTTTTGTCTCACTTTAAATCTGTCTTATTTTCTCAACTTATTGTCAATTTCTTAAAAATTCGAACAGCATTGAACAGCATAAACTTACTTGGCCTCATTGACAATGCATTTCGCCAATTATTTTTAATTCTACAACAAAAGCATTCATTTTAAGCTGTTTCCAATCATCTATTGCTGATGATAAAAACTAGTACTTTTTATTTTTTTTATAAATCAAACCTACTAAATAACAAAATGTCGAAGTTTCTTTGAATTCAGTTTCAGCATATGCGCATTTCGACAACTTGCGTCTCTTCGTCAGTGGAGATCAAACCAAAACGATCCAAAACGATCCATAAACCGAAATATGGGTAAAAGCTGATAGAGAACGAATATCAATAGGATCTAAAAAGGTAGCCGACAGACTATACAGGCGGGAGATACTCCAGATGTTTAAATACAATTTTCTATATTTTAGATATCGTAAGTTTTCAAATGAAATCGGTTTTTGGTCCAGCACTGAAGTACTGGCTACTGGGTTGGCGAATGCCCTCGGCAACCAACAGTCCACCAGCAGTGGCATCGGCCCAGTGGTAATAAATAACAAAATACCGAAGTTATTGTGAATTTAGATTCTGCATATGCGAATTTCAACAACCTATGTCTCTTCAGTGCAGATAAAATAAAAAAGTGTAAAAAGGTTTTTGAAAGAAAACAAATTACAAATAGGATCTAAAAAGGAAAGTTAAAATCAGCAGAACTATTCAAGAGAGATGCTCCTTAGTTTTAAAAATTTAATATATTGCAACTGAAAAGTTGCATATACCTAAATAATTCGTGTGTCTGATGGTTAAGTTTTCGATAACTTTGCAACATCTTTACTTAATATTGTCCTTAGAACTTCGTTCTGATATTCTGTTTATGGGATGTTTACCATTTAAATGATTTACTTGGTATTTACTGATTTGTATCTCTGAAAGAAAATTTATCGAAATAAGAATTTTAATCTCTATCTATGTCTAGTAATTATAAAATCAAGGAAAACAATTTATGTAATGTTTTATAATGTTCTGAAAAACATACTAGCAGTAAGCTCTAGAGATGCAGTAATCTTTGTTGGCCTTAGATAAATTCAATGCAATAAAGCGAATTCATTTAATCTACGATTCATATGTCATCAACCTTATTGAAACGGATTATTTTTTCTTTCTTGTCATCACTGTCATCAAAAATAATATTTGCAATTCCAAGATTCTCTTGGTCTTTACATATTTAAAATAAATACATTATCAAGCCCGACATGTCTCTCCACTGAGTCAAAGAAAAAAACTAACATGATTTAAATCCATTTCTGTAAGCATCAAATCCTCAAAACTTCACCATGTTCACTAGATACTTCACTGCAGCTAAACTGCACGGAGTTCCAATACATAGTGTAATTTTCATGAAGTATAACACAATAACGGAAGACATTATATATAATCTGGATGTCCGGTGGTATTGGCCCTTGGATATGGCACAAGTAGTGTTGTAATAAATGTCGCAAAATTACTCGTTACACCTCTATTAAGGAAACGAACAAAAATGTGCTGAGATTAGGTTTCTCTTGATATTTTAATTTGGATATCTAGTTAGCCGAGTTGCGACGAAGTCGAACTCGGCTTATAATTTGATGAATGGTATCTGGGCGTCCGAGCGTCAACTTTTGGTTTTTGAATGATAGCTCAAAAAGTTTCCACCAAATTTAACTGAAACTTGAATATATTGTTTGATTCTAGGAGGGGAATAAACATCTTGATTTTTGAGAATGTAGGTCAAAGGTCAAGGCCACAGCGACTGAAAAAAATTGAGATTTTCAGAAAATATCTATTTACGGATGATAACTCAAAAAGTCAACATTCCATTGAAATAAAACTTTGCTATATTGCTTTATTCCAGAAGGGAAAGAACTCTATTGATTTTGAAGAACGTAGGTCAAATGTCAATGTCACACTAACCGCAAATTGACTGAAAACTCAAAAAAAAATTTTCTTGGTTTTCGGATGATAACTTTCAAAGTTTACATCCAATTGAAATGAAATTTTGATATATTGTTTGATATCAACATGAGAAGAAGGCTAATGGTTTTGGAGAATGTAGGTCAAAGATCAAAGTCACAGAGACTGAAAATAGATTGCAAATTTCACAAAATCTTATTTTTCGGGTGATAACTGAAAAAGATTACATCCAACTGAAATGAAACCTTAATATATTGTTGGAAAACAGGAGTTGGAGAAGAACCCTATTGATTTTTGGAGAATGAAGCTCAAAGGTCAAGGTCACAGGGACTGCAAATAGATTGCAAATTTCAGAAAAATTTTGGTTTTTGGACGATTACTGTAAAATGCAAAGATTGAATCCAATTGAAATGAAAACCTGAATGTGTGAGAAGAACCCTATTGATTTGGAGAATGTAGATCAAAGGTCGAGGTCACACTGACCAATATTAGTTTGCTAATTTCACTAAATTTGATTTCCTGATAATAACTGAAAACGTTTACATCCAGCTGAAATGGAACATACATGTTGGATATTGGGAGGAGAACTCTTTTAATTTTGGAGAATGTAGGTAAAAAGTTAGGGTCACAGGGTAAATAGATTGAAAATTTCAGAAAATTTCGTAATCGGGATGATAACTGGATAATATCACATTCAAATAAAATGGAACTTGATTATTAGCCAATTTGTGGCTTATTATTTTTAAATGGTGTCTGGGCGTTCGGGCGTCATGGCGTCAACTTTTGGTTACCGCATGATATCGTAAGAACCTCAGGTCATATCTAAATAGAACTTTGAACAAATATGATTTGCGATTATAGGTGGAAGCTTATTAATTTCTGTGCGACAAAGGTCAATGTCACAACTTTTGAAAAATAACAAAAATTTGACATTTTATCAGTTTCCGCGCAATATTTTCAGAAACCACATGTCAAATCTAAAGACATAACTAATGATGAGAGAAGGAAACCCTATTGAGGTTTATGCAACAAAAGTCAAGGTCACAACTTCTAAAAATAGAACAAAAATTGGACACGATGAACAAACATGGTTAAACGATGCACGCACACGGTTCACACGATGAGCGCAATTTTGGGAATGTTGAAAGTTTCCATCGCTGTATGACGGTCAGAACGATCAGTGCTCTACGATTCTACGACTGGTCAGACGAGTCAGTGCTCTATGCCAGGTCAGCGTGGTCAAGATTCAGTGACAGGTCAGAGCGATCAGGGCTCTATACCAGGTCAGAGCAGTCACGAATATATGACTGCTACAAGTAAACTTCAGGTTAACTTAGGACTATTCTCCAGAATGCTCACGATATTAACTTGCACGAGACGTTATGTCTGCACCCTACGGTAATTGTAATATAAACAAAAAACTGCGTTTGAACAATAGTTTTTTTTCTCTTGTCTCACTTTAACTTGTTTTTCTTTTTCTGAGCAATTGAACTTTGAATTTTCTTTCAAGAATGCTACTTCTATAACTCCCAATAAATACACGGACACCAAGCAGTGCAAGCAATCTCGGTGTCTGGCTTGTCTATTTACTTGGGAAAATGTAATAGAACCGGCTAACGTCTTTCAAACTAAAAAAAAGTATCACCTGTACTAATGAAACTAGTCTATGATGGTGGTTGTTAAGACTGTAATGTGGTCTCCGTGGGCGAAAATTATCGAATGAACTGTAGGTGTAAAGTTTCTTCAGGCCAATCACAGAAAACGCATGCACGTTGCTATCCCTTAGGCCGGGAAGTACTCCGCATGAATTGTCTCCCTTGTAAATCTGTTTACCTCAGCCTGTTTAAATAAACAAAAAGCGACATAACAGAAATTGAAGATCCACTTTGAGACATTTGTGCTATTTTTTTTACATTTCATGTATTATGTGTCTTATGTCGCAAGAACTACTGTATGGAAAAGTTATATGAGAAATACACAATTGTTGTTTTGTGCGAAAACATTGTTATAAACTGTCCCTGGGTGTTGTCAAAACTACATGAAAATGAAAGAACAAATTGTTAAAGGGCGTGAACGCAAACAAAATTTGGAAGTATTATTGATTATCCAATTATGAATCGTATAAACATTATGCTATAATTTCTGAATATGGCCTTTTCAGTAGCCACTTCTTTCAAGTTTCTATGTAGGGAGAAAATGAAGTTTCCATTGATGTTTTTAGGTCCCGGGTGATAGGTACTCTTTATCAAATTAACTTGTGGGACAAGTAAAGGAGTTTGTTTTATCTGTAATATTTAACTTGTTTGATTTCAAGATTTCCATTCAACTTTTTATTAGTATTTGAATTGTAATTGAATTTATCGACAGGCTTCTTCAAAATACATGTAAAGATAAAACAACTGGCCCAGCCCTTTAATTTCAGCTTCCGTTATAAAGATGACATTTTATCACTTAACAACTCTCGCTTTGGTGATTTTCTTCATCTTATCTATCCAAAAGTGCATTAAATTAGGAATACTACAGATACATCGGCATCGTTCCTAGACCTTCATCTTGAAATTGACAACAGTGGTACCCTACAAACTACGCTGTATGACAAACGCGATGACTTCACTTTTCCAATAAACAACTTTCCTTTTCCTTATAGCAACATTCCAAAAGCGCCAGCGTATGGAGTTAACATTTCCCAACTCATTCGCTACTCAAGGGCATGTGGTCGATACAGTGACTACCTTGACAGAAGTTTTACGGTCGACATCACGATTTTCCGGACCGCTATGGGATATCTGTTTCTCAGATTACAACAGATCTTTCTCTTTACCACTAAAGTTGTTTTATCCTCTACCAGGTTTGACTTTACTCTAGGATTTGACACGTTCAACACTGCGGGTGTCTTACAGGGGGCAGGAGATGCTTACTCTACTGGTGCACCTGATCTCATCCATGGTTTTTTATTGGGTCCGTGGTGTTCATTTTTTGTATATGTGTGTGTCTTCACTTTCTGTTCTGTGCCTAGCTCATGTTGTTTCTTTGTTTTTCCGATGTTGCCATTGTCCTTGGATTGTTCGTTTTGGACTGACGGCTCGGTTCTCACTTACTTTAGGATGATTACAAGTTTGGATTTGTTTTGAGGCGATATGTTGACTGTTTTGTTATCACCGCACTTATCTGAAGAAAATGCTGGGATATTGTTTTGGTCCCGTCCGTCCGCCTGTCTGTCCGTCCGTCTGTCTGTCCGTCTGGACCTTGTCATTGGAACTCCTGCCTCATTTTTGAATTTATGGATTTAATTTTGTTATAGAATTGTTGCATATAGTCTGCAGATGCGCAATAAGCTTTCGGATTTTTGATATTGGTCTTGTTGCAAACAAGAGGCCCCAAGATGTCAATCTTGACACATGTGAGCTTGTCAGTGGAACTCCTCCTACATTTTTGAATTCATGGATTTAATTTTGTTATAGAATTATTGCATATAGTCTGCAGATGCGCAATAAGCTTTCGGATTTTTGATATTGGTTTTGGTGCAAACAAGAGGCCCAATGATGTCAATCTTCACACATGTGAGCTTGTCAGTGGAACTCCACCTACGTTTTTGGATTTATGGATTTAATTTTGTAATAGAATTGTAGCATGTAGTCTGCAGAAGCACAATTAGCTTTTGGATTTTTGATATTGGTCTTGGTACAAATAAGAGGCCCAAAGATGTCGATTTTTTACACATGTGAGCTTGTCAGTGGAACTCTGTTTTCTCTGTCAAACAGGGAAGTGCGGGGATGGCCATTCATTTCTGATGGCACCACTTCTAGTTTTAGATGCATTGATTCCTTAAAGGAACCTCGGAAAGGCAACATAGGGTATAAAAATTCGATCGTAATTGAAATAAGTATTCTGCAGAAACGCCGCAAAGGGCGGACATGAAAATTTGAAAGGGTTATTGACGATCAGTACACAAATTTTGGTTTATATCAAAAGATGGCCTTTTTGGGGATCCACTTTGAAAGTTAAACACTATATTGAGCTTTTATACCAATTTATGCATCATATGTGCATCTATTCTTTCACCTGAGACATTCTACATTGTTCTTATATAAATTCAAAATGTAGGAATTAAAAATATTTTTATTTTTTTTTATGGAAATAACTTTTATGAATATGAAATTATGGCAAACAATGAAAAATACAATATCTTCCTCATTTAAAAGAGATGTCGATATTTATCGTTCTGTTTCATCTACTCCCCGGCCTGCATGCCTTCTGTAACTATTGCAGGTAAAAACAACAAAAGTTCCTGGTACAAAAAATTATCCATTTTCTTGGAACTTTTTTGATATTTCACTCTATTTTATGTTTTTGATTATTTCAGGATCGAGCCCGATTTTTACACTGATAAATTCCTTGACATTTCAGTGCGTATAGTTTCTATCGTTCTGGTAGGGCCATTATTTTGGTCTTTCTGCCAATTACCCCAGTGTTGAAGGCAAAGGGGACCAAAATTTGAGCTTTTCTCTCTGTCCCTCTAGTGTTTTTTGCTGTTAGTTAACAGTTAAAAGTGGCAAAAATTCAAATAATTGTATATTTTGCCACTTTTATGTGACCAACGTTTATTGATATAAATTTTGAACCATTAACCAAAGCCAGATGCACAACTACAACAGTGGAGCCTCAGTTAAACCTTCTGTCATTCATTTATTACAGATAATATATTTAATGTATTATTGATTAGTTGGAAAACCCGACTAGATTTTCAGTTTTCGATATTAATGTTATTTTATATTGGATGTCATTGAAAACGCAACACTTATATCTTTTTTATTTTTTAAAACAAATGACAATGTAATTACACAGCCTTTGTAAAAATACAATTTTCTGCATGACTGATTTTTTTTTACGCCACGTGACCCGCAATACTTGGCATGAAATGCACAAGAATAGTGTTTTTGTGCGAATTTACGCAAGATTGGTTTTCTTTATTGTCGACTTTAAAGCTTTAACCCCATGGAAACATTTCCCAAATGTTTTGCACCGGTTTGCATTTAATCAATAAATGATAGGAACTTAAATGCCTTGTTTTCCAATTAACGGATATTACTTTAACGTGTATCTTCTCTGAACTTCGATGGATCAGTTTGAAATTTTGTCAGGTTCTTTGGAATCTTTTGGAACATTTGCGCAAATTTCCATATCGTTTTATGTTAGAACTGAAATTATAAAAAAATCGGTATTTTTTACCCGAAAATTTAAACATTGCAATTTTTGACAAACTTAACTCTAAACAACTTCATAACAAAATTGGAACTCAGAATTATTTGAAGAATGACTCATTTGTTTCTTTTATTTTTCATCAGTGTGATTGAAATGTTCAGACAATTTGGAACCACTTTTTCAAACGTTCATGCTGCTGCAAATTTACAAGAAAAGACTAAAAATGTATGAATCAAAACGTTAAGCAGGCGTTTGGGTTAGTAATTTAACAAAGAAAAATTCTTCAGTTCGACACAGAAGATTTGGTATTGAATATCAGGTATTGCGTTTTCATTGTCACTCAGTACGTTTATATTTATTCTTATTGTTTTTTTTCTAATTCTTTAGTTTGTATCGTAGAAATCACATTTTCAGATCTGTTTATTTATGGATAGTAATTATAAAGTCAAAGGAAAACAGTTAATGTTAACCTCAGAGGTATGGTCATTTTTGTGTGAAACCTTTAATCATTTTCATCTAAGATTCATTGAAACTTGCAATATCTAAATTTCATAAAGTTTGTTTAAAACTAAGGAGTATCTCCCTCATGCATAGCTCTGTCCTTAACTGAATTTTGGCTTTTCTATTTAGACCCTTTTGGTTATTTGTTCTCTATCAGCTTTTACACGTTTTATGGTTAATGGACTTCCAAATGTTTCGGTTTAATCTGCACTGATGAGACATAAGTTGTCGAAATGCGCATATACAGAAAATAAATTGGCAGTAACTTCGGTATTTTGTTGTATATTAATCATCAACCAAGTTGAAACAAATTTATTTTTTCTTTAATAATTCACTCATTTTTTGTCGACAACACAGGCACAAATTACATTTTGTAATTCTAACATTTTGATCTTCACATTAGTAATCTAAATACATTTTCAATCCCTGTATAGTGTCTCCTGAGTCGCTATATGTACAGTAACTGTCTTCATTTTCTTTAGACATCAAATCCTGAAAGCTTCACAAAATACTTCTAATCCAAACTGTTCGGGGTTCCTGCACATAGTGTACTTTCGATGAAATATCCCGAATATAGCCGATACATTAAAAAAAATATCAAAGGTTGAAATGTTAGCCTACAGAGGGTTATGTCGTAAACATAGAAAACTGGTCCAAACTGTACGAAATTTGGGAACACAAGGGTTATCTTGTACAACTCCAATATCGACTAAGTCAAACTAAAAGAATAAAAATCGTTTTATTTAACAAAAAAATCATTAAAACATTGTAATGCTTTGTAATAAATTTAAAGATTAATGCGTAAAACTAAATGACTAAATAAAGAAATTTGGTAACAAAATGACGGTATGTACATCGTTTTTAGAATAATGGAAAAAGATATTTTCTTAAGTAGATACTTATTTTTCCAGATATTTTCTTGCTTTTATGGCTAAGCAAGTGATGAAAACCATCATAAAAGCAGTGTTAAGATGACGAAAATGTGTTATGTTCCATTAGCTCCACCAAATTAATTTCAATCTCAGCGCCAACTCCGAAGACTGTCATATGCTTTTTTTTTTTAATTATTGCCACATAGCTAGTTTTGTTAAAAAAAAAAATTTTAAGTTGTCAAAACCCTGTTATCTCAAGAAGAAAAGTTATTTTGTCATCATTTGGAATAGAGAAAACCTTTTATACTTAGATATCTAAAGTACAAGGGAGATAAATTCATGTCAATTGATAAAATCGAACTTGAAATAGATGGCAATTTCTGGGTTGGAAACACTAGTAGCATCTAAAAGGATGTCAAGGACACAATTAAATTACAAAACATGAAAACAAATCAACATTTAAGAGATAAAACAACAAATACTTTTGAAATACACAATATAATGAAACAATACTTAATGATAATGATATTTTGAAAGTTTAAAAAGTAAAAATCTGACTGACGTTAATGTTACTGTGGGCTTATGAGCTCTAAAGGAGAATCGCGAATAAAAATGTAAAAATATAACAGTTAGTGAAATGGTAAAAATGTAAAAATCACATTAATATCTAAAAGGTTAAAGCTAAGGAATAGAGATGATACAGATGCGCTTGTATTAGCGATTCATTTTTTATCCTCATCAAAAAAAGCACAACAGAAATGCTGATTCAGACTAGGTCGGTAGGGAATATGAAAGACAATTGTCGATGAAATCCTGTACATTCCAATGTGAGTGCCATTGGGCCATTGGTGTCAAAATTTCTCCTATTTTCACATGCACTTACACCACTTCTGCATTTTTGGAATAGGAAAGAAGTCCCTATTTAAGAAAGTCAAAGGTCAGTCAAGTCGTTTTTAGCTCACCTGGCCTAAAAGGCCATGTGAGCTTTTGCCATCACTATGCGTCCGTCGTCCGTTGTCTGTCGTCCGTCGTCCGTCTGTCCATCCGTCAACAATTTCAAAAATTTTCTCCTCTGAAAATCGCTGGGCCAAAAGTAACCAAACTTGACTTGAATCATCACCAAGGTATGGCTTCTCAAAGTTGTGTTCGATTAGTTGGCTGGTCAAACAACATTGCTAAAAATAGAACATAGTGGTAAATTGCAGTTTTTGGCTAATAACTCGAAAACCGTGACAGAAATCAAAAATCTAACATTGGGTAAAAAGGATCATAAGATCTACCCACCGTGCAATTTTGAAGAAAATATGAAAACCCATCTCAGAGTTATAGCCCTTTTTCCGTAAAATTTTCAAAATTTTTGCATTTTTTATTTTTTATTTTAAAAAGTGTAACAGATATAGGTCAAGTGTAAATCGTAAAAATGTTCAGCATAACAAGATCAACCCACCCTGAAATTTTGAAGAAAGTCCATTCCATAAACCCTTGTAGGAGTTATTGCCCTTTTTCATCGAATTTTTAAAATTTTCTTATTTTTGTCTTTAATTTCCAAAACTATAGAAGGTGAAGGTAAAGTGTTAATTGATGAAATGTTTGCCATGCTGTGGCGACTTCAAAACTGGTGTAAAAAATTGTACTTGACCACCATTTTCAAAATGGCCGCCGAAAACGGCGGGAAAATTCAACATTGTCCGATTTCAATGAAATTTGGTTTCCAAATTGGTATTGATGTCGCAACTTCAAAACCGGTGTTTAAAATTGTTCGTTGATCGCCATTATTAAAATGGCCGCCAAAAAAGGCGGGAAAATTCAGCATTGTCCGATTTCAATGAAATTTGGTTTCCAAATAGGTCTTGATGTCGCAACTTCAAAAACTGATGTTAAAAATTGTTGTTGACCGCCGTTTTCAAAATGGCCGCCCAAAAAGGCAGGGAAAATTCAACATTGTCCAATTTCTATGGAATTTGGTTTCTAAATTTGTATTGATGTCGCAAATTCAAAACTGATGTTAAAAATTGTTCGTTAACCGCCATTTTCAAAATGGTCTCCAAAAAATGCGAGAAAATTCAACATTGTATGATTTCAATGAAATTTGGTTTCCGAATAGGTATTGATGTCGCAACTTGAAAACCAATGTTAAAAATTATTTGTTGACTGCCATTTTTAAAATGGCTGCCTTTTTTCACATTATCTGATTTCAATTAAATTTGGTATCCAAATAGATATTAATGTCACTACTTCAAAACCAGTGTTGAAAATTGTTTGTTGACTGCCATTTTCAAATGGCTGCCAAAAAAGGCGGGGAAATTCAATGTTGTCCGATTTCAATGAAATTTGATTNTTTATTCTTATTGTTTTTTTTCTAATTCTTTAGTTTGTATCGTAGAAATCACATTTTCAGATCTGTTTATTTATGGATAGTAATTATAAAGTCAAAGGAAAACAGTTAATGTTAACCTCAGAGGTATGGTCATTTTTGTGTGAAACCTTTAATCATTTTCATCTAAGATTCATTGAAACTTGCAATATCTAAATTTCATAAAGTTTGTTTAAAACTAAGGAGTATCTCCCTCATGCATAGCTCTGTCCTTAACTGAATTTTGGCTTTTCTATTTAGACCCTTTTGGTTATTTGTTCTCTATCAGCTTTTACACGTTTTATGGTTAATGGACTTCCAAATGTTTCGGTTTAATCTGCACTGATGAGACATAAGTTGTCGAAATGCGCATATACAGAAAATAAATTGGCAGTAACTTCGGTATTTTGTTGTATATTAATCATCAACCAAGTTGAAACAAATTTATTTTTTCTTTAATAATTCACTCATTTTTTGTCGACAACACAGGCACAAATTACATTTTGCAATTATAACATTTTGATCTTCACATTAACAATCTAAATACATTTTCAATCCCTGTATAGTGTCTCCTGAGTCGCTATATGTACAGTAACTGTCTTCATTTTCTTTAGACATCAAATCCTGAAAGCTTCACAAAATACTTCTAATCCAAACTGTTCGGGGTTCCTGCACATAGTGTACTTTCGATGAAATATCCCGAAATTACCGAATATAGCCGATATATTAAAAAAATATCAAAGGGTGAAATGTTAGCCTACAGAGGGTTATGTCGTAAACATAGAAAACTAGTCCAAACTGTACGAAATTTGGGAACACAAGGGTTATCTTGTACAACTCCAATATGGACTAAGTCAAACTAAAAGAATAAAAATAAAGAAATTTGGTAACAAAATGGCGGTATGAAAAGTTATTTTGTCATCATTTGGGAATAGAGAAAACCTTTTATACTTAGATATCTAAAGTACAAGGGAGATAAATTTATGTCAATTGATAAAATCGAACTTGAAATAGAGCGCAATTTATGGGTTGGAAATATTAGTAGTATCTAAAAGGATGTCAAGGACACAATTAAATTACAAAACATGAAAACAAATCAACATTTAAGAGATAAAACACCAAATACTTTTGAAATACACAATATAATGAAACAATACTTAATGATAATGATATTTTGAAAGTTTAAAAAGTAAAAATCTGACTGACGTTAATGTTACTGTGGGCTTATGAGCTCTAAAGGAAATCGCGAATAAAAATGTAAAAATATAACATTTAGTGAAATGGTAAAAATGTAAAAATCACATTAAAATCTAAAAGGTTAAAGCTAAGGAATAGAGATGATATAGATGCGCTTGTATTAGCGATTCATTTTTATCCTCATCAAAAAAAGCACAACAGAAATGCTGATTCAGACTAGGTCGGTAGGGAATATGAAAGACAATTGTCGATGAAATCCTGTACATTCCAATGTGAGTGCCATTGGGCCATTGGTGTCAAAATTTCTCCTATTTTCACATGCGCTTACGGAATGCGACACCACTTCTGCATTTTTGGAATAGAAAAGAAGTCCCTATTTAAGATAGTCAAAGGTCAGTCAAGTCGTTTTTAGCTCATCTGGCCTAAAAGGCCATGTGAGCTTTTGCCATCATTATGCGTCCGTCGTCCGTTGTCTGTCGTCCGTCGTCCGTCTGTCCATCCGTCAACAATTTCAAAAATCTTCTCCTCTGAAATCGCTGGGCCAAAAGTAACCAAACTTGACTTGAATCATCACCAGGGTATGGCTTCTCAAAATTGTGTTCGATTAGTTGGCTGGTCAAACAACATGGCCGCCATTGCTAAAAAAAGAACATAGTGGTAAATTGCAGTTTTTGGCTAATAACTCGAAAACCGTGACAGAAATCAAAAATCTAACATTGGGTAAAAAGGATCATGAGATCTACCCACCGTGCAATTTTGAAGAAAATCTGAAAACCCATCTCAGAGTTATAGCCCTTTTTCCGTAAAATTTTCAAAATTTTTGCATTTTTTATTTTTTATTTCAAAAAGTGTAACAGATATAGGTCAAGTGTAAATCGTAAAAATGTTCAGCATAACAAGATCAACCCAACCTGAAATTTTGAAGAAAGTCCATTCCATAAACCCTTGTAGGAGTTATTGCCCTTTTTTCACCGAATTTTAAAAATTTTCTTATTTTTGTCTTTAATTTCCAAAACTATAGAAGATGAAGGTAAAGTGTTAATTGATGAAATGTTTGCCATGCTGTGGCGACTTCAAAACTGGTGTAAAAAATTGTACTTGACCACCATTTTCAAAATGGCCGCCGAAAACGGCGGGAAAATTCAACATTGTCCGATTTCAATGAAATTTGGTTTCCAAATTGGTATTGATGTCGCAACTTCAAAAACTGATGTTAAAAATTGTTGTTGACCGCCGTTTTCAAAATGGCCGCCCAAAAAGGCAGGGAAAATTCAACATTGTCCAATTTCTATGGAATTTGGTTTCTAAATTTGTATTGATGTCGCAACTTCAAAACTGATGTTAAAAATTGTTCGTTAACCGCCATTTTCAAAATGGTCTCCAACAAATGCGAGAAAATTCAACATTGTCCGATTTCAGTGAAATTTGGTTTCCGAATAGGTATTGATGTCGCAACTTGAAAACCAATGTTAAAAATTATTTGTTGACTGCCATTTTTAAAATGGCTGCTAAAAAGGCGGGAAAATTCAACATTATCTGATTTCAATTAAATTTGGTATCCAAATAGATATTAATGTCACTACTTCAAAACCAGTGTTGAAAATTGTTTTTTGACTGCCATTTTAAAATGGCTGCCAAAAAAGGCGGGGAAATTCAATGTTGTCCGATTTCAATGAAATTTGATTCTCAAATAGGTATTGATGTCGCATCTTCAAAACTGACGTTGAAAATTATTTGCTGGTGGCCATTTTCAAAATGGCTTCCAAAAAAGGCGGGAAAATTCAACATTGTCTGAAATTTGGTTTCCAAATAAATTTTGATGTTGCGACTTCAAAACCGATGTTGAAAATTGTTCCTTGACTACCATTTCCAAAATGACATCTCGACTTCAAAACTGGTGTCGAAAGTGGTCCTTAGCAAGAACGTTTTTGTCAAAAAAGCCCAACAAAGAAATTTAGTAAAACATGATCAGACTTTAAATACAGTTCATGATATTGGAGGTGTTTGAGCTACTTAAGTTTGAGCGACTGAAGATCAACTGTATAACTTACAATGTTACCTTGATTGTGGCAACTGAAAGCTAGGTGAGCGATACAGGCTCCTGGGAGCCTCTGGTTAAAAATCTTGCCTTTCTAGTAGATGATGATGTTGACAGTGCTTCAATGAAGATAATTTCTTCATATTATGACACAGGAGGCAGGTTAAAGAAATCGAACAACAAAGAGCAGGGCCCGCAATGTGCAGACTTATGTGCATATCCTTTTAACAATACAAAAAAGTTTTGCTCTGGTTCTGAAACCAATTATTGACTATTTTTGATACGCTAATATGGAAAGGGTCTCGTTGGATAAAAATCTTTTGATTGGGGCAAAGCAAAGTGTTCCGTCTTTATTTGTACTTCCCAGTAATATCTGAAGCTCTTTTTATCATTCTAGGCGCTTCATGTCTGCATGCTTTTTTTATATTTTATGTTGTTTTAGATATTACCTTTTAGATATTTTACCTGATAATTGTTATCTGTTTTACATTGAACTTTTGTACTTTTTAATCAGGCAACAATAAACATTTGAGGCCTATAGTTTTTCGGTCTGTTCGTAATTTCGTTTGCCCGGGCCTTGAACCTCAGGTAAGCATTTTCATTCAAGATGATTTCTCCGAAACTACAAGTTTGATCTTCATGAAATTCTGTATGTGTATCTGTATGGTTACAGTGCAGGATCCGAACGCGGTTTTAAATGGACTGGAAGGTGTGCGGTTGGTAAGTCCAACTGTAGGAGGGTGCTGCTAAAGGCCTCAACTGTCTTTGCGCACACTATATTGGAATCCAGGTGGTTCAAGTCAATTGCTGTCCTCGGAAAGAAAGAGTTTCTCCTAATATCGGTGACACTATAAATGAGTTCGAAGGACCTAGTGTTGTTTAGTCTCTGGACCACTTTATAGAACAAGGTTAATCTTACCTGTTTCCTTCTTTCCTGGAGTGGTTTCAATTTTAATTTAGTTGATGTTTGTTGACAATCCCGCACCCATGACCAAGAAAGACATGGATGTAGCGTTGCTCGACAATTAGCAAAGAATTCCGCTTAAACCGGTGCTAGGGGCCGTCTTGAACTTACTATGAGGTATGAGCAAAGCTCATTGTTGAAGGCCTCATGGTGACTTCAAGATGAAGAACAACAATAAAAGCGTTGTTCCTTTGCTTGTTTTTTACCATGTATTTGTAGAGACTTTGTCTCATGTGCATTTACTCCATATCCTTTTATTCACCATTCAAGTTGAGTTCGTCCAGCATGGTTGTAATGCATCCGCTTTCTCTTGATTTGTAGTTGTCCTTGATTAATCGTGCTGCTCTTTTTTGTATTGTTTTTAATTTGTCTGTATCCTTGTTGTTATATGGATCCCGTATAGAGCAGCCATACCCTAGTGTAGACCATTTGCTAAGTAGGCTAATTGTTTTGCACTCTAGGGGGCATCGGTATAGATTTCTTCTCAGGGCTTGCTTTACTTGTTATTTGTTGATGTGACTAGTCCATTTTACGTCGTTTGGGATGTTAAGCCCTAAATATGGATTTATCTGGACTTGTTCTAGGATATGATGTCCCAATTCATAAAAAATAGCTGGTTTTCTATTTTATGCTCATTATATAACATTTTTGGCATTAAATTTCATTCTCCATTTTGTTGGTCCAAATTTCGAGTTGTTTTAGATCTTCTTGGGGTGTTGGATGGTATTTCTCTATATAAGAGGCAGTCATCCGCAAAGATACTAACTTGGGATTTTACGCTTTTATTTTGTCAACGTATACATCATACAAAGTACAACATAATGTAGCATTTTGCATTTAATCGACAAGATGCCAAAAAAGAATATCCTTATCATTTTATTGTTTCTTTCTAAATTCGTTGTTTAGATGATTTACCTTGTCGATACTGTTTCTATACCTTAGATTTTACTTTTTAAATACCGTCTTTGTTCCCTATATTACATTTTAGATGCCGTCTCCTTATATTTTACCTTTTAAATACCGTCTATGTTTATTATGTTTTACCTTTTAGATGACGTCTCTGTTCCTTTATTTTACCTCTAATCCGTAGATTTTACCTTATATGTATCATCAATGTGCCTTTAATAGCTCCTATACCCAGTGTAACATTAATGTCATTCAGATTTTTACCTTTTGGACTTTTACAATATCTGTTTTATTTTATTTTGTATTTCAAAAGTATTTGGTGTCTTACCTGTTAAATGATTTGTTTTTATAATAAATTGTTTCATTTATCATTTATTCACAGTAACTTCGGTATTTAGTTATTTATCATTTAAGATGCTATTTCCACCTAAAACCTTGTCATCTATTTATGTTCGATTTTACCATTTGACATACATTAATCTGCCTTGTATTTTAGATATCTAAGTATAAAAAGTTTTCT
>MJUU01012081.1:17644-29263 GCA_002080025.1 Modiolus philippinarum | reverse complement strand
TTGTGATTGACCTGATCCTGTGGTTATTTATATGCTGTGATTGACCTCTACTAGTTTTTTGTGTGTGGCAAAGGATGACAGCGAATTCGAGAACACTTTTCCAGTTAATTTTAATTTTGTTGACGACCCCGAAGTAGTAAAGATATCGATGTAGCATGTTCGAAATCTGGGAAATGCTTGATAAACCTTGTATTTGTTGAGACTTTGTGTCATGTGCATTTGCTCAATATCCTTTGAATTAGTTATATTATCGCATTTCCATTTTAAAAATGGCTGTTCGATCTGGATTCCTACTTTGTTTTCCAACTTAAATGTTTATGAAAGTATGAAATATGGAACGCCCGAAAAGACCATGAATTCTAAAATAAATGCACCAAAATATGCACAACTTTAAATGTGAGATGACAATAAATGGTTTTAAGAATCGATAAACCGTTCATTTCTTCGCTAGTTTTAAATGTAAGTATGCTCTTCAGATTAATTATCAACTAGGTTTCTAGAACAAAGCGAGTCTGATAACGTGATTTTCAGTGAACGATCTACTACTATATTAATAACATAGGACATTACTATATTAATGACATAAGACTTTACTATGTAAAAAACAAAAAATTCCGAAGTTACTGTTAATTTATGTTCTGCATATGCGCATTTCGACAACTTATGTCTCATCAGGGCAGACATAGGACTTTACTATATTTTGAAATGAGTTCAACAAAGAACATTCAAAATTTCTATGGACGAGCTTTAAAAAGAAATAAAGTTTAAGAGTAGGTTATTCGAAAAATATCTTGCCGGTGTACAAAACTTTTGTAGTTTTTGCATTAATAACGAACGATGCTGATTTTGCCGCTTCTTGGTTACATCGAATCGAATTGCTTTAACTGAAAATCTATATTGCTTAGAAAGTCGTCAAAAAACTTATACATTCTGTACTCTATCTAAGATATCTAAGATATTTGTAATATTTTTTAAATTGTCAATTGAAAAATCCTGTTCATTTTCTTATACAGTTATTAGTTCTTTTGACAACACAAGAGATAGTTTTGTATAGTATTATTCGTAATTAGGATACGTTTAAAAAACTGCTTGCAATCTTTTTTCATTATTTTGAAACTTTCGCAAGCTTATAATAGTTAAAGGGGCTTTTATCCATTTATTTCGCGGATATTGATTTCAACATGATTTTGAAAATTAGGAATTCAAAAAATATAATTATGTTTCCAATTTTGATAAATTTCCCGAAATAAGCACAACTTTTTTTAAAAATTCTACCCAGTAATCATATTTTAGAACATTTCAAATGGAAGGAAAATTTTCACTCATTGGATTTCAAAAATATTTGATTCAGTTTTAGTAAATTTCCAAAAGGTCTCGAGGAAAACTGTATTTTTTTTGTTTATTTTTGAATATTACATAGTAAATACTTTAGAAATGTATTTTAATCCAAACAAACATTTTAAGTTCACCTGGCTATGCCAGGGTGAGCTTTTGCTATCACTTGGCGTCCGTCGTCCGTCGTATGTAGTCCGTCGGTCGTCCGTCCGTCGTTAGCTCACTTTCAAAAATTTTCTCGTCTGAAACCACGGGCCAAATGGAACTAAACTTCAACTGAATCATAACTAGGGTATCTAGTTTCAATTTTCTTATTTTCTATGTCCCAGGTCAAACAACATGGCCGCCGTTACTAAAAATAGGACGTAGGGGTAGATTACAGTTATTTCAAATAACTCAAAAACCGTTACAGATATCAAACTTCTGACAGGGATGAAAATGTTCAGCATGACAAGATCTATCTACTCTGCAATTTTGACGAACATATGATGACCCATTTCAGAGTTAATGCCCTTTTTCGTAAAATTTTCAGATTTGTGACAATTTCATTTTTTATTATAAAAACTATAACAGATAGAGGTTAAGTTTTTATTGCAAAAATGTTCAGCATATCAAGATCTACCCATAGGACAATTTTGAAGAAAATCTAAACACTCATGTAGGAGTTATTGCCCTTTATCAGTCAAATTTTTCGTGATTTTATATATTTTGTCCTATATTTCAAAAAAAGTTCAAGATAGAGGTTCAGTTTTCATTGCAAAAGATCTACCCACATAGAAATTTTGAAGAACATCCAAATACCCATATAGGAGTCACTGTTCTTTATTGGTCGAAATTTTCTGATTTTATACCTTTTGTCTTATATTTCAAAATAAGTTTGAAATAGAGGTCAAGTTTAAATTGCAAAAATGTTCAGCATAACACGGACTACATTTTATTGAACACGGTGTAGTTGTCCAACGCCTTCTAATCCTAGATGGTTGCCAGCTGGTGACTGCAAGTCCGCATCACATCCAGGATGGCCTCCAGCGAGGAACATAGTTTAACATTGGACCCTATGGGAAAACATTCAAAGATCTTCTTCTCTGAAACAACACCGCCAATTTTATCCAAATTTTGTCACAAAAGTCCTTTGTTGGTCCCCTTTAAAAATGTTTGGAAAGTCCACACTTCATCCAAGATGGCCGCCAGCGGGGAAATTAGTTAAACATTTTACCCTATGGGAAAACACATTCAGAGATCTCCTCTGAAACTACTAAGCCAATTGGAATCAAACTACGTCGCAATAGTCCTTAGTTGCCATTCTTTGAAAAATGTGTGTGCATCACATCCCAAGATGGCCGCCAGTGGGAACATAGTTTAACATGGGACCAAATGGGAAAGCATTCACAAAGATTTTCTCCTCTGAAACAACAAAGCCAATTGGATCCAGACTTGGTCACAACAGTCCTTGTGTGGTCCCTTTAATAATATGTGGTAATTATTTTACGACAGGATATGGAGTAAATGAACATGAGACCATAACACATATGTTAACTTCAACTGCAATAACTTCAATGAGCTGTATGGCCATTTTGGAAATTAATTCCTCATCAGCAGCACTAGAACCCAAACAAAGAGAATCCATAATTTAAAAAAAATGTTTAAAATGCATAAAACCAAACGAAATCCGAATAATCAGTAATATCAAATACAGCTAAGGTCAAAACAACGATGGAGTTTGCATTTCATGCAAGATGGCTGCCAACGGGGAACTTAGTTTAACATTGTACCCAATGGGAAAATACATATTTAATGATATTCTCTGAAACTATTAGACCAATTGGAACCAAATTGAGTCACAATTGTCCTTGGGTGGTGCCTTCAGGATTTGTTCCTACCTAAGTTGACTTCTTCAAAAAAAGGTGACCAGTAAGTCTTTAACATATCCAAAATGGTTGCCATCAAGAAATATAGTTCAACTTTGAAGCAAATATTATCAAGGTCTATTAACATACTTAAAAATAAGGCCCTTTATTATTTAGGTTATTTGGACTGTCTATGTCAGCAATGGCCCAGGTGAGCGATACAGGCTCTTGAGAGCCTCTTGTCACTTATATTTGATGCCAATTTTGGGACATTTCCTGAAATTGTCACAGTCCATTTATTGTTTGGAATTCTGCCTAGCAACTTTACTATAAGAATGTGTTTCAAATAGAACAAACAATATCACTGATTGAAATTTGAAAATATTTTGATGCCAATTTTCGGAACATTTTCTGAAACCACTTAAAACCAGTTAAATTTTGGAATTTTACCTGTCAAACATATAGCCTTGAATTCCTTTCAGTAAAATAGAAACTATTGATATTTGAATTAAAAAAACCCAAAACCTCTTCATATGTTTAAATAACTTTTTGAGGGTGGTGGTTTCATCCATTAAAAAATAAATCCATTTCTATAATTTCTATTATATTTTTGTCGAACGATTACCGTGCAGTTTTTATCAGTGAATTTCAAACGATAAATGTTAGTAAAACGTTTAACATTCATGGACACTACTTAAAATTATTGGTGAATCAAAATATATAAACTCTTTTGGGAGTAAATATGTAAATATATAATGCTGTCTATTTTGCAGTTTATGACTAGTTTATGCAGTATGGTATGGCGGTTTATGAAGGTAATGTAAAGAGAAAAAAAAAACACAAGTAAACACAAAGAATTATAATTGTGTAATTTTCTGATTTTTAACGTAACGTCACTATCACACCCAAATCTTTACAACAAGGTTACAGATTTCATGCATTGTAAAATACATTTAAACAGTTTGATAGAAGATATGAACATTAATTTGATATCGATATTTTTGGGATAATAGATGAAACAATTTTCAGAGTTTTCAATTCCGACAATATAAAAATATTAGAAATTGCTTAGGCGTATCACGCCGCTGTTTCAAGATTGACAATATGACCGCAACATCTGAGAGCAAGACATGTCTATAGTCAGGGGAAGTTATCTTTATTTAATAATATATAATACTTACCCCCTTGTGTAACACAGGTAGACATCATTGCCAAGTTTTTACCTTCGTACGTAAAACATTAGTATTGTAACGCCAGCTTCATTATCGATGGCATAGAAATTACATTCTTAATGAATCTTACACTCGACGATTAGACTCTAAAACACGAAGTGATTTAATTAGCATTAAAATATCATAATGTTAGAAATAGATTTATTGGTTTCAATACAAGGCAGATTTAAGATGGTATAGATTATACTGAAAGATATAAGATTGAGGGGGCAATAATTTTCGTAGATTTTTCTAAAGCTTTTGATTCACTGGAATGGAATTTTATGTTTACAGTTCTCAAACATTTTGGTTTTAACGAATCATTTATTAACTGGGTCAAAACTTTGTATACTGACGTGCAAACGTGTGTTGTTAATAATGGGTGTATTTCAGAAATATTTAAAAACACACGGGGAATAAAACAAGGGTGTCCTTTATCAGCTTTGCTTTTTGTTTTAGAATTAGAGATCATGGCTTTACGATTAAGGCATAACAATGAAATTAAAGGTATCACTGTCAATTTAGATGACAAAAATCACTGTACCAAAATATCACAACTGGCAGATGATAAAACTCTATTTTGCAGTTAAAAAAATGACATTGAATTATCAATGAACGAAATAGAATTATTTGGTTCGTTTTCAGGGTTAAAATAAAATAGAACAAGGACTGAAGGGCTGTGGGTAGGAAAAATGAAATCAAGTAGGGACAAAACTGCGGGAATTAAATGGACTCAAGGACCAATTAAAGCTCTTGGAATATACTCTGTGCATTGTAACGGGGGAATGTAACAAATTAAATTGGCAAAAAGATTAGACAAGATGAGTAAATTATTTGATTCTTGGAAAAAGAGACACTTAACTATATTGGGGAAAATTTAAAAACCAAAGCTCTAATTGTGCCGATGTTTACCTTTTTAGGAAATGTTTCAATAGTACCAGAATTAAACTTGAAAGAAATAGAAAGCCAATGTTTTAAATTCATTTTGAATGGCAAACCAGATAGAGTTAAAAGAAATTCAATTATAGGTTCATGCGAAAAAGGGGGTTACAAATAATCGACGTTAGAAGTTATTATAATGCCTTGAGGGCTTCTTGGGTCAAAAGATGGATAAAAGGTGAAATTATGAACTGGAAAGTTATTCCTCTAAAATATTTTGGTGCTTTAAGCACAAACTGGTTAATTTCTAATACTAACAATAATGTGATTATTAAATACTTCAAAGATATCCCAGAATTTTATAAGCAAATAATTTTAAAGTGTTGGAACTTGGTAAATGGGGGTTCATCAAAATGTCCGGTAACATTTTGGGAAATTAGAAAACAGATAATATGGAATAATAAATTGATTAGATTCGGCAATAAAAGTTTCATTTTTTAAAATTTGATAAGAAGTGATATTATCTATGTAAATTATATTATTGATGATAATGGATACATATCACAAAGGGTTATTTTAGAGAAATTAGAAAACAAAATTAATTGGATTTCAGAAATAAATATCTACTATTAAGAAATCTATACCAAAAGAAAGGATTAGTATTTTACAGACAGAAAATTCAGTGAAAACTAAATTAAGGTAGTTCGAGCCTAATAAAAATATCAGACAGAATTTTTTTATTTTAAGATATTTTGTAGTTCTTAGTCCATTTGTTCAAAAAATAAAATAAAAATGATATGTCACCGATCATCTTTTCCTGTAATCAAGCTTTGAAAATCAGGCCAAATTCAGTATTTTTCAGCAATAGTTACAAAGAATATATCGGGAACTGTGAGAACATGCATATTGTTTTGCTTTCATATGAAATAAACATCAGATAGATTTTTAAATTTTTTTTTGACTTTTCAGAGGTGTACATTTCAGCTATAAGTTGAGCTGATAAAATCTATATGTCACCGTTTGATTAAGAGAAATATTTTATATAGTTTACGAAACAAACAATATTTTTGGTAAAAGGGAGCTAATTCGCGGGAAAGAATATGTCAATCTTTTATAACGTCACAATGAAAAGGCCAAATAAGGAATATTCCGGCTTGAAAATCGAGTCAATTCCGCATCGGATTTGTGTTTCGCAAATGTGCCAATCGAATGCGCTGTGTATAAGGGTCGATCTACCTTAAATATAAACCGAGATAAGATTTCATAAAAAAATACAAACAAAGATATCTCAGTGATATCTAATAAGGATTTATATAAAATTTTAATAGATAAAAAATTTGAAAGGCCGATAGGACCAGGAAAATGGGTTCGTTTATTATTTCCGATGTTTTGATGTACATCAAGATAATTTCTCTGTATTTATTTTTAGATATTTGCAAGAAAATAAGTTACAAATGTTCAGATGGAAATTAATACAATATATTATTTAAACAAAAAACTACTATTACAATGGAAAATATCAAATAAAGCTTCCTGTAACTATTGTGGAAATGAAGAAGATTACATGCATTATTTTATATTATGTCCTTATGTAGAAAAAAGAAGGGAACGGGGAATGTGTCAAAGAGACAACGACCCAAAGGGGAGTAATAACAACTCAAAGCCACCATAAGATCTTCAATGAACGATGAGAAAACCCCACACCTAACGGCAGGTCGGAGTCGGCCCCTGAATAAAAAGTAATCAAGTTCAGCGAAATAAACATCATCCTAGACTCCCATAGACATAATGTAAACTAACTAGAAAAAGGACAAGACACACAAAGGCTAATAAATTCCTGACTTAGGACAGGCGCAAACCTGCTGCGGCGCGGTTAAACTAGTTCTTTGGGCCCAAACCTTCCCCCTACAGCCAGTGTGATAAATCAAAAAACAATCGTAACAACAGTAAAATTCAGTTGGCAACAGGACTGAGTCAATTGGGAAAAATGAAACTGAAAGAACTAAATATACGGACAAAAACATGAAATCACAAGAGACTACGAACAGTTAACTGACATGCCAGCTCCAGACCCATTACCAACTGACAAAGTAAGTTATGTACCCTCAGTATACAGCTTCCACCAAGATCCCTTCCTGTGAGGAGTTTAGCATCATGATTTCATGTATATACGGAATACATAACCCGTGTCCATGCAATACAGACATGCTGGACACAGATTTTAGAAATTAGCTAGGCTATGGAATAGTCTAGCTATATAGATAGTTCTTTGGGGAGGTGAGGGGTACGCTTGCGCAAAAGACTATTAACCAATAGGAATTTCAGATTCTCGAAAATCAAAATGGCGTCCAGTTTCGTCCTAATAAAACGGGGCGGGGTTTAATTTTTCTGTCTCCTTGTGGAAGTTGAAAAGTATTATAAACATTTACTATAGGTGGTACTGGGAACAGGTTTGTAGAGGATGATGGGATTGGTATTGCAATATCGCTTAGCCAGATTTATAAATATAGATATGATGAAAAGAATAAGAACAGTAATGTATAAATTTAAAACCAGAAGTTAATAAATAAAGATGAGGTATTGTGCAATAATCAATAATATACAAAAACTATAAAAGACTTTTCAATGGTGTTAACAAAGCGTGATTGTAGTTTGTGGAGATACTTAGGCAATGGAGAACGAAAGGTGGGAAGAGATAGAATTGTGTTTTTTTGCGGAAGAATAAAGAGCTATCGGTGTTTATTTGTGTGTGCTGTAAAAGGTTTATGTTTCGAAGCCAACATTATTGATTTGAGTAAACAAATACATCACGAGCCACCACACCCTTGTCAATCAAACACGCAATTTTCTATCCAATATTTCACGAAAGGATATGGAGTAAATGAACATGAGACCATAACACATATGTTAACTCCAACTGCAATAATTTTAATGAGCTGTATGGCCATTTCGGAAATTTATTCCTCATCAGCAGCACTAGAACCCAAACAAAGGAAATCCATAATTTGAAAAAATGTTAAAATGCATAAAATGCATAAAAACAAGTTGAGATATGTAAACACCATATGATGGCGCTAATGGAACATCGCCACCCAGAAATGGATAATTAACTATGGGAAAAGAAATATCACCCCTTTTATCATAAATTTTAGTATCTAATTTACCATTCGATATATCAAAATTGATGTCTAAGAACGGACAATGATGATTATCAGAATTGGCTTTATTCAAAGTTAGTTCTTTAGGGTAGATATCCTTATAATACGTATTGAAGTCGTCATTGTTTAAAGTTAAAATATCATCCAAATATCGGAAAGTGTTGTTAAACTTTTCAATTAAATGCTGTTTAGATGGGTCTTTGCTGATGTTGGTCATAAACTGAGATTCGTAGCAGTACAAAAAGAGGTCCGCTGTAAGTGGTGCACAATTGGTACCCATAGGAATTCCTATGACCTGGCGATAAAAACAGTTACCGAAACGAATGAATATATTGTCAAGTAAAAATTCAAGTGCTGAAATCTTATCAAAACAAGTCCAATTAGTTGAATTCTTTTGTTTTGTATTACTAAAATGTGTTTTAAAGGAATTAGAACATATATATTCACAATCGGATTTTTTGAATGCCCATTGAATAAGACGTCTGAATTTTTCCTTTATAAGATTATGTGGTAAGGTAGTATAGAGGGTAGAGAAATCAAAACTTTCAAGGGATTCAAAAGGGGCATTATAAGCATTCAATTTATCGAGAACTTCCAATGAATTTTTTGCACTCCAAAAATGATTGACACCACTGTTTTCATATACTTTGTTACAGAAATTTATAACCAGGTTTTTAATAGCAGTCAAAGTATTAGTGAGTATAATAGAAACTTTAGTTGTAGAACAGTGACTAGATGACAAACCAGTACATAGTTGGAACTATTTTACTATCAGGTTTAGCCTGTAAAGATGTGACTGTTAGAAAATGTATGTTTGTAATTTCACTTTCCGTTAATTGGGTTAATTGAAAAGTATGTGAACTGGTAATTTCTTTTTGGAGTACTTCTATATAATGTTTACGACAAACTATGATGATGTTATTAGCAGCCTTATCAGCTGGGACAAAACAACTTCCTTTCCAAATTCTTTAAGTTTCATTTGGATGCGAGAAACGGTGGGTTTATTTTTGTTGTCATAGCGGAAATGTTGTTCAAACTGTTTAATTCGGATATCGACAATTTTCATAATAGCATTAAAGAAAGAATCCAAAGATTTTTGGTCAACGTGTTCACGTTTAATCCAATTTTTACAATAAGATTTAAGTGAGTCGTGGATGGTATTACGACAATCTTTCCAATTAATTTTAGAAGGTGGCCTATATTTTGGACCTTTCTTTAAGAAATTAATAAGCTCTTTGTCCTGCAAGATGTTGAGATCTCCTGTGATGACATGGGAGCTGGGAGCATAGGCGTATTTTGAATTGTTGCAATTTCATGTATCAGGCATGTTTATATCTTTACAAACTTTACTGTAATTGAAGACGTACTGCCGGCTGGGTTTCTTGTATACGTAACAAATGATGGGAAGTTCTGTATTTTCGAAATAGCCAGGAATTTTTTCTTGAACCGAATGATCATTTAGAATGCTGGCAATATTTATAAAATCTATTCCTTTGTCTATGTAATTTATCTTTCGGAAATATTTTTGATGTTGGTCAGGACGATCGATTTTAGGAAAAAGCTTAAAATAGCAGAACGCAATTATTATCTTTGTAGTTTCGTATTTAGGACTAAGGTACGAAATAGTTTCGCATACATCAAGGATATTGTTTAATTTGGTGGCAGGTATGGAACCATTATTTTTAGAAATGTTAATTAGATCTGCAACAGTGGTGTTGACAGAATGTAGTATATTTCTGGACAAAAATAAAAGAAATCTTCTTAATGAGTAAAATGTCTTTCAAGATAGAATTAAACATCTTATTTTCGGTTACAAGATTTGGGATAAAGAATATTTCTGGTTCAACTATGTCTTAACGATTATCAGTTTCAATTTATATAAATCTTATTATATTTCATAACAACGTACAAAATACGTTGATCTATTCAAAATATTTATTCAAGAATTTAATTTACGTGTAGGATCTGGGAGTTGTAATAAAAATTATCTTTGATAAAACAAAATATTAATAGTATGTGATTTGAATGTTTATATTTTTAATTATATGATATGAATGTTTAATTAACCCTGGGTAGTTAGTGGAGTGTAACAGGGAACATTAAGAGTAGCTTGGGCTCTTAATGATAATTGTAACAAGCATATTATTGGAATAAATATATCGTTTGTTGTTAAAAAATTATCTTAATCGTTATAGGACATACCACAGAAGTGTTTATTGCACGGCAGGCAAGCGAAGTTACAGAAAAAGTCTCCAAAATTCCGACTTTATTATTAAAAAGCTTCAGGTAATGAGTCCTCTGTAGTTTCAGTTATAATAAGATTTCTGCCCATATTGTAGAGATGGTCAGTGTTATGGCACTTCTCAAAATATTAATTCATCACTACTAAATAGTAAAATACCGATGTTACTATGAATTGAGTTTCTCCATATGACCATTTCGACAACTAATATCTCTTCATTGCAGATAAAATCAAAACATTTGGACCTCTTTAACAATAACATGTGTAAAAGTTGATAATGAACAAATTATCAACAAGTTCTAACTAGAAAAACCAAAATCAGCTATGGACAAGGCTATGCAAGAGAGACATACTCCTTAGTTTTTAACAAAATATTCTTAAATTCATAGAACTGCAAGTTTCCAAATAAAACCAGTTTTGAGGGGAGATCCAGTTTTCGGGCCAGCACCGAATTACTGTATAGTGGTTTGATGAATACCTTAGATGACTAACAGTCCCCTAACAGAGGCACCGGCCCTGTGGTAACAAATAACTAAATAACCAAGTTGTTGCGAATTTAGCTTCTGTATATGGCCATTTCGACAACTTATGTGTCTTCAGTACACATCAAATTAAAACATCTACATTTGTATAATGTTCAGCTCCTCCGGGGCGTCTTGATTGACAATAAAGTATTTGTTTGTTTGTTGGTATATATATATATGTGTAAAAACTGATAGATAGCAATTAACCGAAAGGTTCTAAATAGAAAAGCCAAATTCAACTAAAGACAGAGTTATGCAAGAGGGAGATACCTCTTAGTTTTAAACAAAATTCCTTAAATTAAGATATTGCAAATTTCTCAAAATAAAACAACGGCAGAAGATTACGGAAGGAACAAATGATTATCATACATAACATACACCTAAGGGAAAAACCATTTGATTTTTATGGGGGGGGGGGGGGGG
>MJUU01012081.1:3343-17449 GCA_002080025.1 Modiolus philippinarum | reverse complement strand
CCCCCCCCCCCCCCATAAAAATCAAATTGTTGCTCCCTAAGAGCATTAAAACATAATTATTACTGAAGAACACTTTTTTGTTTATTACTATTTGCTTAAAAAGGGCTAATTTAAAAAAAATAGAATAGCACGAATAAACTAAACTGACAAAAGTAATGTGAAAAATCAACTTAGCAGAGAACTTTGCGCGGTTTTTGTGATGCATAACGGTATACATATGACCATTTCGAAAACTTATGTATTTTCAGTGCAGATCAAATCAAAACATTTTGAAATACATAAACCGAAAAATGTGTAAAGCTTATAGAGGACAAATTATCAAAGGGATCAAATTCAAAGTAAAAAGCCACAATTAGCTGAGGATAGCTTTACAAGAGGGAGATGCTGTGAGCTTGAAACAAAATGTGTAAAACAGAACTAGAAGAGTGGCAATATCCTAAAATGCCTAATGCTAATGCAAAAATTAACTATTGACAAAGCTTTGCATTAGGGAGATGCCCTTCAATTCTATCATTTCTCATTAATATATATATGGTATCTAATCTGTTTTTTATCCCATAGCATGGGGCTTTGAAGCCTAAATCTTTAATGCTCTTTATATTTTGTTATTTAAATAGAGCAGTAAATTTAATTTTTGGCTCAATTTTGATTTTATGAATGTTATATCAAATCTTTCAACATTGTTATGTAAACTGTATGCACGCTACCGGTCTTGAAAGATAAGTGCAAACGTCAGTTTCATTTTATAACTTTTGTTTTCTATCTCATATCAAACATTCTGTTATTTCAGGAAAAGTTTGTAAAATTCCTGGTGAGTATCGTAAGCGTACAAAGACATACCAAACAAAAGATGCAAAAGAAACCCTTCTAACTCACATTTCATTGATAGGACTACAGATTAGCACGCCTACACGAGGCAATGGTAACTGTTTCTTTGAGGCTGTCTCTGATCAGCTTAGAAGGATTGGTCGTCCTGAGGAAAATGCTGCAACACTTCGTCAAAACGTTGTTAAATATTGTAGAACAATGTTACAGGTAACTACATGAACTTCATGTTATCACGCTTTTGAATTTTGTTTGATCGAATCACATTAGAACATCTTTCCTCCCATAAAGCTTATGTAAATAACACTGAATTTTCCCCTATTATTTGAATGAGCTGATAAACCACGCCCACTTTCCTTACATTGTAAGTATTGGTAGCTTGCAATGAAGTACAAACAACATAAAGACAATACACACAGGTACTGTCCGGACAAATGCTCGCAGTTACTGACAGCTAGCTAAGGACATAATTTCCGTTGACTATGATATCAAGCCTTCTTACATATGAAACTTCAATTGAAATACTTCTAAATAAATTTGGTATAACAACATCATCAATTATGAAAGAAGAACATGATATTGTGAAATGCCAAATATTGCAAATATGAAAATTTAGTTATGGTGTAAAGCATTTAGGAGATGATCAATATTTTTGCCAACAAAAACTAGAAGTAAAGATTTAACAACAATGTTGTATTTATATCCTTTATGAGTAAGTTTGTTCAACGGATTAATAAGTTTGAAAGGACAATTTTTGAATTTATGCGCTTTGTAAATGATATTGCCATAGAAGTTTGGATGTGAAATTCCCTGATGTATAAGAGCCATGCATGTAGAACAAAATTTTCTTAATAAGTCAATGTATCTATAATAAAATTTAGAGAATATCAATTTATGATATCTAAACCCTTGATGCAGAAGTTTTTCAGTGAGACAAAGATTTCGGTCGTTGAAGTCAGAAACATCACTACATACTCGTGCATATGGAACAAATTGTGAAATGTAGACCCCGTAAGAAGGGGCTAACGGAACATCGCCGTCGAGATGGGTAAAATTGACTATAGGGAATGAGAAATCATCCCTTTTATCATAAACCTTAGTGTTTAACTTCCCATGATTTATTGATATATCAAGATCAAGAAAAGGAGTATAATCACTGCTGCTATTTGATTTATTTAGAGCCAAAATACCGTCCAAATATCTAAATGTATTGTAAAATTTATCCACTAAATGCTGTTTAGAAGGGTCTTTTTTGAATTTTTGCCATGAATTATGACTCGTAGCAATAAAGAAATAAATCTGCTATGATAGGTGCACAGTTGGTACCCATAGGAATACTTATTTTTTGCCGATAGACTGTATCAACGAAACGAACAAAAATATTATCAAGAAGAAAATTTAATGCTTTTATCATATCCTGACAAGTCCAGTTGGTATATTTGTCATGTTTGTCGTTTAGGAGTAGTTTACATTTTAATTGAATTTTCACGATGTAAATGCAGATTAAGTTTGAATTGCAGAAATGTTCAGATGATCAAGCACTACAATATATATCTATGCAACTGTCTATCAGGTTCACATCTCAACCAAGATGATCGCCACAGGGGAACATAATTAAGCATAGGACTTTAAGGGAAATGCATTATTTTCCTCTTCACTGAAGAAGCAGTACATGTTGGAAGAGCCATCTGCAGAAATAAAATTTACAGTAACTTTTGTATTTAGTTATGCTCTATATTGACAGACCATTATCTTGTTAACTCTTATCTAGCTGCAGACTGTTTTTGAAATGTTCATTTATTTTAGGAAATTGATAGGCAGATTAAGTTCCAGGATTTTGTGGTTGATGATGGAGGTTTCAGTGCATATATTGACAAAATGTCAAAACCAGGAGAGTGGGCAGACCATGTCATTGTAGTTGCTATGGCTGCATATCTCCGAGCTGAAATACTGGTAGTTACTAGTACGCCAAACACAAGTATTGAAGAGAATTTGATATGGATAACTAGTGGAGAACAAACAACGAATGACGTGTTATTGTTAGGCCACATATTCGAAAATCACTACCAGTCGCTAACAACCAAAACAGGTAAAGGATTGGCAATTTTTTATGACTCAGTTTTATTATATGAGAGATTGAGCCTTGACCATGGCTGCAGTTGAACAGTTTAGTATATTTGGTTGTTAAAATGTACGTATAAATGTATAGTTGTTATTATTTAAGAAGTAATTTCTGAAAGAGGTACAATATAGTATGAAATTCGAAGCAGTGAGCCAAAAGGTATATATCAAATCACAAACAATCTTGGATGAGGCAGGAACATTAAAATCACAAACTTTGAAGGGGACCACCAAAGGACTATTGTGATCAAATTTGGCTAAAAATGATAAAATTGGTCCAGAGGAGAAGATCTTTGAATGCACTTTCCCAAATGGCCCATGTTAAATTATGTTCTTGATGACAGTCATCTTGGATGATATAGGAACAGAAAAATCACAAACTTTGATAGGGACCACCCGTGGACTATTAAGCTCAAATTTAATCGAAATGAATGCATTACCCATAGTGTCCTTTGATTAACTATTCCCCGTTAGGGGCAATCTTGGGTGAGGTAGTAACATAAAAATAAAAAACGTTGAAGGGGACCATCAATGGACTATTGTGACCACGTTTGATTGTAATTGGCTCAGTGGATCCAGAGAAGAGGATCTTCGAATGGATTTCCGAAAGGGTCAAATGTTGAACTATGTTACCCAGTGGCAGTAACTTTGGTTGAAATGCAAAACTGCAAGATGTATGTAGAAATTGTTGTCCTCAATAAACTGAACATTTTGGTAATTGTAACTTAACTTCTGCTTCAAATAGTTTTTGAAATATTAGTCAAAGCGTATCAAAAGCGTGAATATTGCACGAAAAAGGGCAATAATTCCCATATGTTTCTTCAGATTTTTTTCAGAGTTTCAGAATAGATAGATTATACGATGATAAGAATATAAAAATGTTTTAAACTCTCTATCTTTTGTCATTTTCAATGTATTAGACGAAAAATTACAAAAATGCATATCATGTTTACCAGGAACTTGAAGCTGTCAAGAAAGTGACATGTACCAATCAGTTACCTGACAAATTATTTCACAACCATAATAAACCGGCTATTTAATCAAAATTCTGGTGTAAATTACTTTTGGAGTGTAAAGAATTCCATTGAAATTTTAGATAAATTAAAATCAGTAAATAGACCAGTTTCTTCTGTTGACAGTTATGATTTCTCTACACTTTATACAACCCTTCCACATAAACTGAAAACATAAAAATTGGGACAACTTATTAAATGGTCTTTCAAATTTTCTGATCTACAGTTCATTTGTTGTAATCTTCTCTAATATCACGTACAAAAATCATTGTTCCTGGACTTGCGATGACATGATTAAGGCACTGAATCTTTTGCTAAGCAACATTTTTATTCGTTTTGGTAACATCGTTTATCAACAGATCATTAGAATTCCCATGGGTACAAGCTGTGCATCACTTATTGCAGATCTTTTTCTGTTCTGTTACGAACGGGACTTTATGAAAAAACTACAAAGTGGCGCCGTACAAAACAATGATCAAATTATTTCAATTTTCAATGATAACAGCAGGTATATCGACGATATCCTTACAGTAATTTCGGTATTTAGTTATTTGACAATCCCAAGTTTTTAGACTATGTCCACCTCATTTATCCACAAGAACTGAAACTAAATAAAGCAAGTAATGATTCTAAATACTGTCCATTTCTCGATCTTACTATCATCGTTGACTCCGGAAAAATTAAAAAAAAAACAAAATTTATGATTAAAGGGATGATTTTAATTTCACTATTACTAATTTCCTTTTCCCTTTTCTTGACGGCGACGTTCTACTAGCTCCATCATATGGAGTGTATATATCTCAACTAGTACGATTCGCACTCGTCTGTTCTACTCTTGACGACTTTAATGAACGTAACCTTACTATCAAGTCCAAATTTTTAGCAAGAAGTTACAGATTTTATAAAATGTTAAACACATTTAAGAAGTTTTATAGAAGATATGAACATTTGATATCTAAATATGGTGTTACTCGGAAGCAGCTTATTATTAGGGGCATTTCTCACCTTCGTTTTTACGGAAATGTTGTTAAAAAATGTCAAAAAAATCCATAAAAACTGGGATGTAACTTTTATTCTTTACGTAATAGGGGATATTGACAGGATGTTCTCCATGATTCCGTTAAATTGGCTTTGGGTTCCAATGACCTGAAGATTTTACAGATATACTGGCCTTTCACTGATACTGTCGATGTCTACTGAAATTCATAATAATTATCTACCAAACCCTTCGGGAAGTTTAGAATTTGATTTTTCTTTCGTAGTGCGACGGTGTTTTGCCAGCAGACCAGGCTCTTTGAACTAGCCCTCAGTTTAGCGGCGAGCACTCCTTGACCCTTCTTTCTAAATTACGTTTTGTCTATTGTCTATTTAGGGAAACGGAATAGAGAAAGGGGAGGTTTGTGTACCCATAAACCGGTTTAACTCTACCGCTAGGTCTTGCTAGTGCCGGTACAAAGTCAAGCTATCCCGAGTTCCTATCGTTATCTAAGTTCGTCTTTTGTCTTTTATTGTTGTCCCCCGCCGCAACGCGACGGAGGGACATGGTAATGGTCTGCGTCCGTGCGTTCGTTCGTCCGTGTGTCCGTGTGTCACGTTTTTTGTGGACGCAACTCCCCAGAAACCACTGGCAGAATTCATTCAAATTTTACAGAATTGTTAGTCACCATTTGCACTAGATCATATCGCATCGCCATTTTGATTCGTCAAATTTTGTGGGAGTTATGGGACTTTGATTATTTCCACATTGTTATACAATGGCAAATCTTGTGGACGCAACTCCTCAGAAACCACTGGTCAGAATTTATTCAAATTTTACAGGATTGTTAGCCACCATTAGTACTAGATCATATCGCATCGCCATATGATTCGTCAAATTTTATGGGAGTTATGGGACTTTGATTATTTCCACATTGTTATAAAAATGGCAAATCTTGTGGACGCAACTCCTCAGAAACCGCTGGTCAGAATTCATTCAAATTTTATAGGATTGTTAGTCACTATTAATACTAGGTCATATCGCATCCCCATTTTGATTCTTTAAATTTTGTAGGAATTATGGGACTTCGATTATTTCCACATTGTTATACAATGGCAAATCTTGTGGACGCAACTCCTCAGAAACCGCTTGTCCGGATTCATTCTAATTTTACAGGATTGTTAGTCGCCATATGTACTAGATCATATCACATCGCCATTTTGATTCGACAAATTTTACGGGAGTTATGGGACTTTATCGACTTAATGCATACTACAACATAGGAAGACTTTGTGGACACATCTCGTCATAATCCAATTAAGGGATTTTGCTGAAATTTTGCTTGGCTATTTGCCACATAATGCAGTTGATCATATCCTGCCACCATTTTGATTCGCATAATTTTACATGAGAAAGGGGACTTTATCGACTTAACTGCAGCGGCAGGGGACATAGCTACGCGTAGTAAATCTTGTTTTCTCTTGTGCAGTTCCCCGGTAGATTGGGGCATGTGATTGTTATTTCCGACCATTTTAAGTGTTCTCTGTTATCTTTTCTATATAAATCTGACCAATCTAGTTTGCTTTTATTTCTATTGTTTAATATTTGATATGTTTTCTCCATTTATGCTCTTTCTGAATTGCTGTGTTTTGGAATTTTGTTATCTAGTTCTGTTTCCTTTTCTGCCTTTTGCTTGTGTATTTGTTTGCCAATTTATTCTAAACGGACTAAACTAACAGAAAATTCATCTGACTAGAACAGAGTATTTAATTATTTCTCTGCTGAAATGCAACATAATAGAATGAGGAAAAGCCGCATTAGTTTGTGAGCTGTCACAGTAAACTATGGGGGTAATTGACTAGTTTGTGAGCTGTCACAGCAAACTATGGGGGTAATTGACCTTCATCCTTTCACTGAAGTTACTTTTTTTATTTTGTATTTGCAAATAAAACACTGTCGAATGTTTTGAGAAGTAAAATTCTTTAAATATAAATTCAATTTTGATATTATCAAAAGTACGCACTGTTTTGTTTTGCAGATTACGAAAAGAAAAAGATTATTGGGAAAGAAAAAATATCTGATCATCCAACTAAGCAAGGCACTTCAGGTTTGAATAGTAATGTGAAAGATATCGTAAAAAAGCAAGTCTAAAACCCATTAATGCTTCTGTCTTATTTTTAAAATTACAAACACTGTAAAATAATTGTGTAGGTATACATGATAACTAGTGCTTCCGCCATCTTTTTTTTTTGTAATTGGTTTATTTTTCAGAACAATGAATGGATATACAAAGACAGCTCACAGATAATTACATGTACAAAACATATACAAAACACCAAATAAAAAGTTACATAAGGAATAGTGACAATTGATATTATTTTAACAAACTGTTCCAAAAAGAGAAAAGAAAAAAAAATATATATATATATATTATTAATAAATGACGTATTAACCACTGAATACTGCTGCCACCATCTTTGGTGTAAGGTTTCCTCCGTTGTTAAAGTGTAAACTTAGGTGAAAACGTAACAACTAAATACTCAGGTGTAAGGTTTCATTGTGACGTCATGTATTTAGGAGTGCAATGTTTCTATAAACTAGACTAAATTATCCGACGTTTACAAAGCTACTTTTTTCATCCTCTATTTATCGTTTGCCTAAATGACTTTTATTTTTATTTTTATGCCCCGGTGAATCAAAGATTCGGGGCATATAGTTTTTGGTCTTTCTGTCTGTCTGTTTGTCTGTTTGTCTACAAAAACTTTAACATTGCATATATATTTTGAATTGTCAGTGATACGGCTTTCATATATTTTCCGTGTGTATTCCTTGTGGCAAGACCTTTTTCAAACGATACCAGAATTTTGGACCTCATGACCTTGCCCTAAGCACTGATGTGATAGACTTCTGAAAAAATAATAAACTTTAACATTTGGTCTATCTTTTGTATGGTTAGTGATATGGCTTTCAGATTTTGCATGTGCAATCCTTGTGGCAAGAACTTTCAATTAGTAACAGAGTATTTGACCTTCTGACCTTGACCTTGGCATATGAACAACTGTTCATATCAAAACCTTTGGAAAATAATGATAGGGATTTAACGTGTTATCTCATCAATAGATTAGGTGAAAGTGACAACCGTTCAGTCCAGGTAAAATCAGTTTGTCGCACCTTGTACCACACCAGTTAGGCAGACCGAACAAACGAGCCTAGCTTTAAGTACATAAAAATAAACTCTCAGATGTAAGTCGCGGTAGCCCCGTGGTTAAGGGGTCCGCACAGAGAGACTGGAGTCGTAGGTTCGAATCCCATACGGGTCATTGACAAAAAATGCCAAAGTTACATACCAAAGGTTTTGATATGAACTGTACTGATGAGACATAAGTTGTTGAAATAGCTATATGCAGTACCTAAATTCACATGACTGTTTATTTCAATCAGGGCAGTTTGCGATGTTTTAGCTTTGATTGTCAATCTTACATTAGCATACAAGTTCCGCAGAGGAATAGTGTGTCCGTTCATTTCTCATTTCTGGCGCTCTGTTTGCCCCTTACCTTAGACGGATATATATATATAGTTGATTCCAGTGGGATTCGAAACCCCTTTGTCAAGGTTCTACGGGTTAAGAGTCTGGTACTCTACCACTGGACCACCACTGACCTGTTCAAATTTCGATTAATTAAATATACTTAAGTCTCATATTACGTGTAAAATAAATTTGTAGTTCATTCTATTTTACATCCCTTTGGACTCATACAGAGATGGCGGGAGCAGTGTAATCTGTCTGTAATGTCAGTGCATTCGAAGAACAGAAAATCCCTCGGTGGGAAGGCAATCTCGATATTCATGTCTCTAATTCTAATCCCGTTGGGTTCCTACCATAGACCGTTTTATATATATATGCTACCCCTTTACATTGGGGTGCCTATCACCAGGGTAGTAGTGTTGGCGCGTCTAACAATAATAATTATGCTATATACATGCTATGTACATCAAATTAAATCAAATGTCAAAGTATTAAACCATGTGTTCACACCATAAAATGTTCTAATGCTCGTGAATAAATAAAAGAAACATAATTTCTAATAAAAAAAGCAAGATCCCTTAATGAACTACACATACATTATATCAAAGTATAAAATTATGCCATGTCATAAGAAAAGATCTAAAATTGAAACATTCCATTAAAAACTTTTTTCCATTAAAATCGTAAGATGAGCCTATTTGTTGATTGAAAAGATATCCAACATCACCAATTAAAAATTGTAATTTTGCACTTGACGACAGTTCCATAAAATGAGTTTGACAGTCACTATTTATGTGTAAAGTAAAGTTAAATAAGGCATCGAATTGTTTACTAATATCTTTAAGGGCAATACATTCAAACAAAAAGTGTTCGAGATCCTCACTTGTTCCGGTTTTGCACATTAAACAAAGATCATTTTCACCAAGTTCATTTGCGATAAAAATTTGCGAAGCGGAATCGTTTTGGTTCTAGCTAATAATTTTAATCTAGACATCCGAAAATCGTTTCCACTAAGATAGGGCTGCTTTGCTATGCTAACATGAAAGTGCTGGTATGAATCCAGACTACTTTTTAAATGAACCTCCGAAATAAGACTTTATGTTGCAGCCGATCCAAAATATTTGTTTAAATTAATTTGATTTCTGGTAATTCCAGACATTTTCCATTAGACGTACCATCTCATTAAATACTTGCTTATATATGCGCTCATAGGATAATTCAGATAGGCGATTAAAGATAAAATTTTTTGCCTGTCAATATATGTCGCAAGAGGTTCCCAACCTAGTTCCAAAAGTAAAGCAGATCGGGGGATGTTAAAGGGAAAATTCGCAAAAAAAAAAAATTGATATTTTATTCTTCATATACTAGTTAGCACATAAATATATGTATTACTGTTCAATTTTCTTGGATAACTGTACAAGACTGAATTAATTGTGAGCAGACCCCGATGCGTCAACCGCCATATTATCGTCTTGTCAACTTAAAAAGTCACGTGATAACTAAAGATCACAAAATACCAAAAACTCGATAAGCCTGTGTCAAAACAGAAAGTACATAACTCTGATCTGTCCAAATACTAAATATTTTCTTTCACTAAATTAAATTATTTGTAATTCATTCCTATTAAAGAATTGAAAATTTGCAGCTATTTTTTTCAATATATCATTAAATTGATAATATATCCAGAACTTTTACGAAGTTCCCTAGTCACAAATCAACAGAAAACCATTGTAGAAATTAGGATTCATATACAAAAAGTATTCATAGTTATTCAGGCGTGGCACGCCATATTGTATATTAACTGTTTATTGGGATGACAGGTGTCAGACCCATCCGACCAGACCACTTCTACCTGTATAAATCACTTGATCTTACCTGGAAAAGTGACGACCACGGAGTATAATTCCCCACTGATACCACCTGCTGTATACATAATAAACTCGATCCGCAAACACCTTATGCATTGATTCGGTTTAAGACACACACTTACGTACCTATAGTTATACATATTAACAGTAGAAACTCGGGATAGAAACTATCTTGTTGTTTTTTTTTCTCTTGAAACCGATTGCACTTGTATTAATTTTATGTCATGCTATTTTGTCGCGTAGGAGACGGCTCGTTTTGTGCAGAAATCAGTGCAAATTATTTAAAAAAAAATACAACGTGCAAGCCAAATCTGATGTAGGGTTAATAATTTTGTTTTCGTGCACTGTATAGTACTTTCTGTATAACTGGCTTAAAGTTTTAGGGTAAATTATGCTGGATAGATGTATAAAATCATAGAAAGAGTCAATTTCAGAAATAAAACAAAAAGTGCATAAACTCTATCATATTATAAAAGTTAATTTCATCAACTTAACATGCTCAGGATCTTAGTATTGTGCTCGAATCACATAAAACCCATGTACATAGCATTGAAATAAGACTATTAAGTGCAATAAAAAGTGTCATAAAAGTACAAATAATCACTAAAGTATACTGAACACAGCCAAATCTTTGTGGTTTACAGTATAACACAACTGTCTGTATAAACGAAGTCGGCGTTATAAGTATATATTTTTTTTCAGACAACTTGAACCCATGACACGTTTACATTTGAAAGTATCACTTGTTTTGTAAAATGTTGAAGACATTTCAAAGACATTACTAAAATCATCCTATTATAGCGTTAATTTTTTTTATACAGAAGATGGGACTAATATATTGATTATATTTGTCCCAGATAGAAGTAAACCGAAGTTTGAGCACATACGGATTCAGCTACTGAAAGGTATCCAGAAAAAAGGTCCAAGCTAATTTGTCATATTTTGTCAAACTTCTGCACAAAATACAAACATTCTAATATCGAAAACAATCTCTTCAGATCCTCCAGTTTTGAGCCGGGTGAATATGACACTTTTTACAGTGTGTTACCCTCGTAGAAACGTATAAACATGAATGAACTACATCTGTCTTTTAAATTTAATCCAGTATCCGTCATTTATTTAGGGGACGACCATTTAATTTTCAGGGGGGACTGCTTGGGCGAAATTGTAACTGAATTATTTAATCTTGGTGCCACTGTGAAAATAAATACATTCTTATCCTGCTTCTCATGCAAATAATTTAATTTTGATTTGAAGAATATATATATATATATTTTGTTGCAAATGGAAATAAATATTCTGAAGCGACAAAAGTGAAAAAAAAAATAAATAGTTCGAGATTTTCATGAAAATAAATAAATTTTCAAGGCAAAATCGCCCAAGGCCTCCCTGAAAATTAAATGGTTGTCCCCATAATATCAGTGAAATAATTTTTGTATCGTGTTATAAGCGATTTTTTGTCAAAAACAGGAGTGTGCCTTTTCTACCTGTAATTAGTGCAGCACACGCCACATTTACCTTTAGGGCATGGCACAGGTAAATTGACAAGGGACATGTAATTCTGTATATTTGGTTGTTAATTAACCTCTGATGATTACATCACTACAAAGGTACTGGCACACAGGTGCACGCGCGTGTGCGTGTGTACATATTTATTACTTCCTAGATTGTTTTGAGGATAATAATAGAGAATTAATGGGTTTTTTTTTGTTATTTTGAACCACTTTTCTGGAATCTTTTTGCATCGATTTAAAACATCAACAGCCAATTTTATTGCACAGTAAATTTGGGATCTAGTTATTCTACGAAAAAGTTATGCTGAAAGAAACAATAAGATTTAGACAAAAGGGTAACACGCTTGTCCTTGTTTTTCTGCAGTAATTAGTTATTTCACGATCTCACTCGAACGCTTTAAATAACGAAACAAACAGTGGTATGATTGGTTTTTTAAATGACCGAGATCTAGCCAAGTGACGTCACTCAGCTAAAATTTGTAGTGGAAATAAATAATAAATATCGTTTTTCTCCTATACCACTGCGAATTTTTACTTAAAACTTGGTCAACATGTTCACAATGTTACTTAGAGTAAATTGAAGTCTTATTAAAAATTTAGTGAATTTTCCCTTTAAGTTTCGTGTGCAATACAATTTTACCAACCTTGTATTGCCAACTATCCAAAGCACCTCTACTTCTTTTGGAAAGTGGCATCCACACTGCACATGTATGGGCAAGTGAGGGTCTGATCACTGAGTTCCACAGAGCATCCCCGAATTCTAAACGTTTGAAATCCCCATGTTCCCCAAGCACACGGGTGATATAATTTAAGTCTTTTTCGGTCTTTTCCTTTGAATATCTTTATGTTAATTTCCTTTGATATTTTTATACGTTTCAAAAATGTGAAGTGGTATAATTGTATGGTGCTGTCTTCGGTGTCGTCGTTGTCGTTGGTGTTGTTGTGGTCCTCTGTAGACACTTTTGTTTTTTTGATCACTTTAATTTTAGTCGATCAATCCAAACCAAATTTCAGTACAATATTTCTTTACCCCAAATGAATGCTTGGATCGGTTTTATCAAAATTCTAACCACTTAAAATACTGAGGCTTCATTTCGTATATGGCACTCGATAGATGTCCTGTAAACTAAATTGTACTGTAAACTATGCACGCCGTACTTTTTACGGATATTTTCATTTTCCGTATTACGATTCAAATGTTACAATATGTAAAACACCTGGTTAACGATGGATAGAAAAACATCATTTTTACTCTTTCTACGCACAATGTAAGTTAATTTTGTATTCTTTTATCTCCAAATTTTCTCTAGTTATCGTATTGGTTATAAACGATAACTTTCTGGCCGTTTCTTCTGTGTAATTGTTGTTTTTAACTTTGACCCAGTTTCCTATAGAAATCACGGTAGGCGATGTGTAAATCGATATTGTGTATTTACCTGATGTAATACTTCCATGCTCATGATGTGTAAACGATCACGGGGGTGAACGTGTTAATCGTCAAATCGGTTTAATCGGCAAAGATTGTTACAAAACTATGTTTTCTGGTTATTTCAAGTATTTTAAAGTATTTTTGAATTATGTTCAGAGTATATTACTGTGTATCTAAAGGTTTTCTTCAGAGATTATATACAACATACTTTTTTGGTTACACTTGTGTAATTTTTATAAGTTTTGAGTTATTGTATGCATTAATGTTTAATTTTGTCATATTTTGATACATATTATATTGTAACCTTTTTTATCTTTGTAGCTTTTCAGCAGTTCAGTACAGTTCAGTTCAAACTTACATTATGATGTACAACAATCATTACTACTATCGAAGTAAACACCAAATAAAGATTTGAAACACTTCGATATGTTACAGTTTTGTATTACGTATATCCCTGGTTAGCTGTGTGTATACATGAGAGGCAGCACAGTGAAAAGATTACTGGAACACAGACGATAAGAAACACCAAGCCGACAAGCCAACCGAAATGTTGCATACCATTTTCAAGGATGAAAAATTTTTACAAATAAAACTTTATAATAAATTTTGCAAATATGTTTACTTCATTATTGTTTAAAGGTTACAAACATTTGGAATGAACAATTAACGAAATGGCTGACTTCGAAGTTGAGCAAAGTGGGTTACGTAGAAGTACACGCATGTCTAGGCAAACTATGAAGGGCCTGTGGTGGCAATTGGACACATTAGAAAAAACATTTAAACGAGCTTTATCTGCTCATAAATCTTATTTGAATAAAATTGAAATACTGCTTA
>MJUU01012078.1:54016-82118 GCA_002080025.1 Modiolus philippinarum | reverse complement strand
ATGCACATCTTTGATATGTGCACAATCAACCTGCAAAATAAAAACTTAATAGCTTAAAAACTGTAGGAGGAGTTATCCGGACAAATGGTGTAGCCTATATGCAATATAATGCATAAAAATGACAAAGTTCAACAATGTGTAGTTTGGTGAAAAATTATCAAAAATCAAAATCCAAGTAGTATGCACATCTTTAATATGTGCACAATCAACCTGCAAAAAAAAACTTCCTAGCTTAAAAACTGTAGGAGGAGTTATCCGGACAAATAGTGTACCCACTTGATGACGGACGGATGGACGGACTGACGGACGGACAGACTGATGGACCAGTTAAAAACTATATACCCTCTGCAACTTCGTTGCATGGGGTATAACAAGTAAAAGTTAAAAATGTTGTGCACCTACATGCATTCATGTATCTATTCGAAACTTTACAGTTGAAAAGTATAGGTTATAATTTAAATATGACAACTAACGTCTATCTTCTTGCATCATGTCATCATTATGTATTTGTGCAATGAAAATTATATATCATCAAAATTTGCTACAAATTCTTCGTTGGAGTACCTAAAAAGTAGTGGATATTGAAGTAACACAATAGGTTGAGTATAAATATGATTGAAAGAATTCATGCGTTATGTTTTTACTTTATTGCTTTCAAAATTATTACCTTGTCAGTTATATGTCTGGTTAATAAAATCCATACAGCTGTAGGTTGTGCTGCCCTTAACTCTAACCTAAACTGTGGGTTATCACTTATATTATAGGCATCCCTTTTTGGTCCTTCTTTAGCAGGCCAAACACTGCAATCAAAATATTTGACACATTAGACAATTTTAAAGATTACAATAAAACAAAAAGGGCTCTGTAAAAAATGCACAAATTTTAATGCTTCACCTAAGAAACCTGACAACTTGTCTAATCCAGCAAAATTTTTAAGTACCAAAAATACTTTTTAGTATCTTTTTTACCTAATTTTTCCCAACATATTGTCCAACACTGAGTAAGATTAAACAGATTCCACTGCATTCATTTAAATGTTGTCCTTGCTACAAAATTAACATGACCACAGTGTACCAGTTTATAGTTAATGCAAAGTCAACATTGTATTTTTTGTAATTCGAATACTGACCTTGTTCCCCCCTTTCCACTTATTAATTTTTCAAGCACAATGGACACTTTCTATTGCAAATTTTTTTTAAAAATCTGATGAATTGCTGTATTTATAATAATTGTACATATATACCAAATATTATTATTCATTCATACAAAAACAAGATGTGTTTGTGAAACACTACATATGCCCCCAGATTCCACTGTAAAATATATGAAAATATCCAATTTCATCCCTTCTTGACCCCTATGACCTTGACCTTTGACCTAATTTTTTTCAAAATTTATTTTCCTCTAGACAAAACCTATACACTTGCCAAGTATTAAAAGTCTATCTTACATAGTTCAAAAGCTGTTTATTACCATGAAAACACCCAATTTAACCCCATTATTCTGAAACAGATGAAGCCCCTTTGGGCCTCTTGTTTATTGAAATGTTTTTAATTGTTAAAAATATCTGTTTAAACATGCTATAAGAATCTTACAGAAATATACTGCATCAAGATCTGTCCCCTTTGGGCCTCTTGTTTCTAGTAAACAGTAGATGCTACCTCAAATCTGTCGACATATGCCAGTTGCGCAATTTTATTAGCAATAACATAAAACAAACCCCATCTCAATATGATTAATAAAAAGGATTCTACAGTCAAATATGTGAAAACAGCCAAATTCACCCCTTTTTAACCTCTGTGACCTTGACCTTTGACCTGACTTAATTTTTTTTGTTGCATATTTATGTTCCTCTTGACTAGACCTATACACTTGCCAAGTATCAAAAGTCTACCTTATATAGTTCAAAAGTTATAGCCAAGGTTAAAGTTTCGGATGCACAGACAAACAGATTAACAGACAGACAGACAGGACAAAAACAATATGACCCCAAACCCCCCCATCCCCCACCGATCTTCGATCTGGGGGCATAAAAAAAGTATTCATTGTAACTAGAGGATGGCATGTCTCCAGTGTAAAAACTTTTTTAATGCAATAACAGCCAGGATGTATAAAGGGACCAATCAATGAGTAGAAGACTTATGAAACCAAAGGAAATATCGGGTGCATCCTGACCTTTATTTACAGGGGTATACCTGTATATATGTAACTGTAATGCTTCTAATTGGACATAAATCAACATGTATTACCTGTGTATACAGTGTGTATACTTAAACAGCTCTGGATTCCAGTTTATATATATAACATCATAAAATCTACATAGGGATTCATAGTCTATCCAGAACACACCTGTTTATAAATAAAGAAGACAATGATGTCAGACAAAAGTTCTATATTTGAACAAGTCAAATTGTACAGTAGAACCCCATAAACCATGCTTCTGAAAACCAGATTCCTTTATAAACTGAACAATTGGTTTTGGTATGGAATTTGTACATATATAAATAAGTTAAAATTTCTTTTAAAAACTGGCCGCACCAAATACCAAATTCTATCTCTTTAGCATGGTCCTAAAAGTATATTTGCATGTCAAATTCAATTCTGAAGACTGAACAAAAATATTTGGCTGTCAATAAAAATGAATCCTGCTTGAATTGCCATATCACATGTTTGCTAAAATTTACACCCATAAATAAGATTGGGTAAAAACTACACTCTGTTTTGGAGACTTCATAAGTATAAGCCAGTCTTGATTGAAATTTACAAAAGATCAACTGAACATATTGAAATAATTTACCATATTTCCAGTATAGATATCCTAGATTTTCATTAACCGTTGTTAAGTGGATTCTCTGCTAATTTCTTTGGTCACTGAGGAAGGCTTTCAGAAGTTCAATTGTAGTTGTAATGATCTAATTTGATTTAACTAGTCAAACCTTTTAGGAATGCATGTAAAACTAGAGGCTCCCAGGAGCCTGTATCACTCACCTGGCTTTCAGTTGCCACAATGAAGCTAACATTTTACGTTATACAGTTGAAGTTAAGTCTCTCAAACTTTGTTAGCTCAAACACCACCAATATCTTAAACTGTATTTAAAGTCTGATCTTGTTTTACTATATTTCTTTGTTGCCTATTTTTGACAAAAATGTACTTGCCTATGACCACTTTCAACACCAGTTTTGAAGTTGAGACATAATTTTGTAAATGGCAGTCAACAACAATTTTTAAAACCATATTTTTAAGTTACCACATCAATATTTATTTGGAAACCAAATTTCTCTGAAATAGCAAAATGTTGAATTTTCCCACCTTTTTGGTGACCATTCTGAAAATGGCGGTCAACAAACAATTTTCCACACGACTTTTGAAGTCGCAACATCAATATCCACTTGGACACCAAATTTCATTGAAATCAGACTATGTTGAATTTTCCTGCCTTTTTTGGCAGCCATTTGAAATTGTAATGTAAACATTACTTCCATCTCTTATAATTTTTTAATATAAGTATTCAGTTTGATAAAATTACAGCAATAATCCATTAATTCATTAGAGGTTTCTATATTTAGGTTATGCAAGGTTTTCAATATATATGTAACAACTCCTGAGTTATTAGCCAAAGGTTTTCAATATATATATGTTACAACTCCTGAGTTATTAGCCAAAGGTTTTCAATATATATATGTTACAACTCCTGAGTTATTAGCCAAAACCTCGGGGTAACATACATTTTGTATATTCATTTGTGTTAAAAAGCAACATGTTTGTTCTCTGGAAATTCTAGAAAATATTTCCAAAGAAGACCTCATGATAATTCATATTTTACGAAGGGATATGGAGTAAAAGAACATGAGACCATAACACATATGTTAACTCTAACTGCAACAATTTTAATAAGCTGTATGGCCATTTCGGAAATTAATTCATGCATGCTAAGCTAAAAAAAAGTCAACCAGTTTCTGAGAACATTGTCGAAAAGACTGTGGGTGACAGTTGATGGAAATCAAAACATGAGAAAAGCTCACATGGCTTTTTACAGCTAACTGAAGATTACAGCTAATTTAATCTTTAAACCAATTACAAGTAATAAGAATATTACCATTGTCAAATTGTTGAGCACTTTTTGGATCATAGTTTAAAGCTTTTTGCATGTCTGGAGTCCAGTTTGTAATATCATTCTCACAAAAATTCCCTTTCCATCTTAAATGGTTCCATGGGTTTTTTAACATAAATAATTTGCGTCCCTGTAAATATATAATGGCATTAGATATTTTATTACAGCCAAATTTACGTTTAATTCACTGTAGCAATATTTGTAAAGGACTAACTACTTATACCCACACATCTGCTGATCATCAAAAAAGATAATTTTCCTGTATTTATTGTATCAAATATGTTATCTAACTTTTTAAAATAACATGGTTTTCCAGAAAATGAAAATACATGTATTTTTAATAATATTTATAGTAAAACTAATCCAGGATTTCGATTATTGGAAAAATATTCATCAAGTGAAAGAATAACTCAGTAATTCATGAATGTGCAACAGTGCATTAGTGAACCATGAGTTTTTTGGTCTCGAGATGAATACTGTCGATAATCCAAATCCCGAATTAGTTATACTTTTTATTATATACACAATGTAGATTTATTTTCAACTACCGGTATTTAAATTTGAATTCATATGGGAAATATTTTTTGTGACAATCTGTGCAGATGTTTACTTAACAATGAAATTGACAACGGTAATTGTTACGTCACTTCCTAGAGTGAAAGATTGATAATTTTTTTCACTCAGTGAAATATCGGGTTTTCTGTTCACTCAGAAATCTCAGTATTTCAATGTTATCTATATAATAAATTTCTGTTACAAATATACTTTAGAATGAGATATAAAATATATATATATGTTACTGTACAAATTGGAATCCAGTACGATACAGAATCCTCCTAGTACAAATCTGAATTCTAATTTCTTCTGGGACAAATAAGAATTCTGATTTGTACTGGATATGATTTAGTACAAATTGGAATTCCAATTTTTACCAAATTAGAATTCAAGTTTTTACTGGATTTAATCCAGTACAAATTAGAATTCCAATTTCTTCTGGGAGAAATTAAGATATCCTGATATATAGTGGTAGGATTCTGAATCCTACTGAATTTCTAGTTTAATCTGGATATTACTAACATTAAAAGCTGAAAAAAGTTTTGATTTTGTTATTATAAGCATGTTATAATAAGTATGTAATTCACAGCATTTTAATTTATAAAAGCTAAATTCTAAAACAATAGAAAGACAAATAACATGATTCTAATACAAGTGTAGACACAGAAATGTCTTGCCTGTATATGCATATCTTCAACAAAATAATTAGTCATGGCTACATGATAGGTACCAGACTGGCATGTGCACATCTAGATGTAACATAGACCAAATAAAATGCCTATAAGTGTTCTACTTACAAAGAAATGATCAAAGTTAATGAACCATGAAATTGAGGTCAAAACTTATGAGAGAAGTCAGACTGGCATGTGCCTTCCTAGATGTAGCATTAGACTAAATATGATGTCTGTAAGTGTTCTAGTTAAAGAGAAATGATCAAAGTCAATGAACCATGAAGTTGAGGTCAAGGTTACATGACAGGTGTCAGACTGGCATGTGCCTACCTTGATGTAGCATTAGACAAAATATGATGCCTGTAAGTGTTCTAGTTACAGAGAAATGATCAAAGTCAGTGAACCATGAAATGGAGGTCAAGGATACATGACAGGTGCCAGACTGGCATGTGCCCACCAAGATGTTACAATAGACAAAATATGATGACTCTAGGTATTGTAGCTACAGAGTAATAAGTATAAAAGAAAAGAAATGTTCAAAGTCAATGAACCATGAAATTGAGGTCAAGGTTACATGACAGGTGTCAGACTGGCATGCACCCACCTTAATGTAGCAATATATCAAATATGATGAATCTAGGTGTTTTAGTTACAGAAAAATAAGTATTCAAGTAGAAAAGTTATCGAAGTCAATGAACCATAAAATTGAGGTCAATGCTACATGACAGATGTCAGACTGGCATGCACCTACCTAAATATACCAAAAGATAAAATATAGTATGTCTATACATTACAATGCCTCAGAAATTGACTTGAATGTAAAACTATGTCGCAAAATTTACAAAGTCACTGAACCGTGCAAATGAGGTCGAGGTCAAATGACAAGTGTCAGACTGGCATGCCCCCGATTATGTACATCAATACACTTAATATAATGGATCTATGTATTACAAATCTATAGAAATCAACTTGAATGTGAAACTATGTCGCAATTTTCATGAAGTCATTGAACCATGAAGACAAGGTAAAGGTCATCTGAAACATGCATTGCTAGAAAGTTCTAACCATAAGCTATCTGTGTACAAAAGATGTTGCATATAAGTGATATACTTCAAAAGTTATTAAGGTTTTAAGAAAGTTTATGTCACCGTCGCCGCCGTCATCGCCGGAAAGTAAGACCTATGTCTCACTTTCAGCGACTTTCATCACAGGCGAGACAATAACTGCTCATTTGTTGTAGCAATTGGTGGAACTTTTGTGACATTTGGTAGAGCAGGGAATTTTCGATTTATAACAAGGGCATTGCATAGTACATTTTGTATTGCATTTGCCAGAGTGAATACAAAATGTGGCTCCTGATCTCACCCATGGTTTTTTATTGGGTCCATGTTGTTCATCTTTGTATGTGTGGGTCTTTATTTTTCTTTTCTGTGCCATACTCATGTTATGTCTTTGTTTTTCCTATGTTGCCATTATCCTTGGATTATCATTTTTCACTGACGGATCGGTTCTCACTTATTTTACTAAACTGCCATCTTCCAATGAATGTTTTTTTAACATGACAATGTGTGAAATTTCACGTAGAGTAACAGGATCTACTGCATTTAAACCAGGGAAACAAAACTCAAATTAACGAGATCAGAGTCAGCAAAGTAGTTTTAAGTATGCCATCTTGAGAAAAAAAATCATATTCCAATATTTTTTTTTGTAAAATACCTCAATGTTTTCTCCCATATTTAAAAAGTTTGAACTATGCTCAAAGGTTTAAAAGTTTGAAGCAAAACATCTATCTTTTATATGATTAGACAATTATTCTTATTCTTTCAAAATTAATCTTTTAATTAAATGATCACTTAAACAGTGGAAGGGAAATATTACTCATAATGTTTTCCTTCTCTACCATCATTTCTATTGCTTGAAGTCAATTGGATCCAGAATCCTGCTAGCATAAATTAGGATATATCTCAATTTTTCTAGGAGATAATGGAATTCAAATTTATTACAGGAATAAAAGTCATTTTGGAGGAGTTTATCGATGTGTAAACATGGCCAACTCACTCACAAACTGAACTAGAGTAATGACTATCGGAAACGACAGTGATCCCCGCACCCCCTGTTTGACACAGAAAACAGCTATAGACCCTGGGTATAATTTTTCTGAAAATTTTTGAAATTAAACTATTGATAGTCATTTTTTTTTACCATAAGGAATTAAAGAATATATGGTTGTTAGACAGAATTCCAAAAAATAAGTAGTCTTTGAGACTTTCAGGAATTCTACCAAACTTGGAATCATATATTTTGGAAATCAAATTGGTGAAATGTTTCTTCTAATTCTAACGATTTTTTTACTATGGTTTCAATGTAGAATTCCAAAAATTAGTGGTCTTAGATAATTTCAGGAAATTTACCAAATTTGGAATCAATTATTTTGGAAATCCAATTAGTGAAAATGATTGACCTTATCAAAACAAATGCTAAAAGTATGGTTGCTAGGAAGCATTCCAAAAAATAAGTGGTCTTTGAGACTTTCAGGTAATTTACCAAAATTGGAATCAAGAATTTTAGAAATCCAATTGTTAAAAATGATTGTCCTAATTGAAACTGATCCTAAAAATATAGTTGATAGGTAGAATTTAAAAAAAAAAGTGGTCTTTGAGACTTTCAGGAACTTAACAAAATTTGGAATCAACTTATTTTGGAAATCCAATTAGTAAAAATGATTGCCTTAATCAAAACATATCCTAACAGTATAGAATTCGTCTTTGAGATGTTCAGGAAATTTACCAAAATTGGAATCAAAAATTTTTGAAATTCAATTGGTGAAAATGATTGCCCCTAATGGAAACAAATTCTAACAGTTTGGTTGCTAGGTAGAATTCCAAATAAAGGGCTACGCTGAGCGCAGCATGATACGACCGCAGCACGTCGAATACTAAAATTTGAACAAGTGTAATTCTAAATGAATGAGGACACAGTAAAGAGCTTGATACAGTAATTAAATAAACACAATATGGAGCTTGAATCAGTTGCAATTTTGGCCCCTTTGGCCCCTTTAGCTCAGAAACCAGAAAAGCTATGCCAAATTTGTTGACTTACTACTGAAAGCTTATATCAAGAAGAATCCAAAGAAAAAAAAATCTGATCGAAATTCTATGAATAATAAGGATTTCAAATATTTCGAAAAATTGCAATCTAGGCCCCTTTGACCCCTTGTAGCTCTGAAACAGTAAGAGCTACGCAATATCCGTTGACATACTACTGAAAGCTTATCTCAAGAGGAATTCAAAGAAAAAAATCCCATCAAAATCCGATGTAAAATAAAGATTTCACATATTTCGAAAATTTGCAATTTTGGCCCCTTTGACCCCTAGTAGCTCTGAAACAGTAAGAGCTACACAAAATCTGTTGATATACCACTGAAAGCTTATATCAAGAGGAATTCAAAGAAAAAAATCCCATCGAAATCCGATGAAAAATAAAGATTTCACATATTTCGAAAATTTGCAATTTTGGCCCCTTTGACCCCTTGTAGCTCGGAAACGGTAAGAGCTAAGCAAAATCTGTTGACTCTCTACCGAAAGCTTATATCAAGAGGAATTCAAAGAAAAAAATCCCATCGAAATCCGATGAAAAATAAAAATTTCAGGTAATCAGCAAATTTGCAATTTTGGCCCCGTTCTGCCCCTCATAGCTGGGAAAGGAAACAAGTTACCAAAAATATAAAAGTTGAGCGCTATATTAATTTTTCATAAGGAATCAAATAAAAAAACTGCATCAAAATCGGACAAAAAATGAAAAAAATAGATTTTTGAAATTTCCCCCTTTTGGGATCGATTTATCTAATTAACGGTACACGTGACAAGAAATCCGTTGACATATTTCCGATTAGAAATTTCCTTAGGATCACACTGAAAGAAACCCCATCAAAATCTGATAAATAATAAATATTCTACAGCCCAATATATGAAAACACCTAATTTGGCCCTTTTTGGCCCTTTTTTAAAAAACAGGCAGGGCCACAATACCCAAAACCAATCCCAACCTTCCTTTTGTGACAAGCAACATTATTTTAAAATTTCATAAGGATTGATCAACTAGAACTGAAGTTATCGCACGGAAACGAAGTGTCTACAAACGCCGACGCCGTCGCCGCCGACGACACCGCCACCGACGACGACACCGCCAGTATCTTACCAATATACGACTTCAAAATTTTTTGCGGTCGTATAAAAATAAGTGGTCTTTGACACTTTCAGGAAATTTACCAAAATTGGAATCAAATATTTTTGAAATTCAATTAGTGAAAATGATTGCCCTAACGGAAACAAATCCTAACAGTATTGTTGCTAGGTAGAATTCCAAAAAATAATTGGTCTTTGACACTTTTAGGAAATTTACCAAAATTGGAATCAAATATTTTTGAAATCAAATTGGTGGAAATGATTAACCTTATCAAAACAAATGCTAAAAGTATGTTGCTAAGTAGAATTCCAAAAAATAAGTGGTCTTTGAGACTTTCAGGATATTTACCAAAATTGGAATCACATTTTCGAATTCTAAGATTTCAGAATTTTTATTTTTTCCAAATACTTGCCAAAATATAAGATTATATGCCAAAATGTCCAAAAATATGAGTTTTTGACATTTTCAGGAAATTTACCAAAGTTGGAACCCATATCAAAATTCTGAAAGCTTATTGTGCATCTACAGACTATATGCAACAATTCTGCAACAAAATTAAATCCATAAATCCAAAAATGTAGGATGAGTTTGCGTCACATGCCATATGTGTCACAATCCACATTTTGTGGTCTTTGTCAAATCGACATCTTGGGACTTCTTGTTTGCATCAAGATAAATATAAATAAAGGGCTACGCCGAGCGCAGCATGATACGACCGCAGCATGTCGACCACTGAAATTTGAACAAGTGTAATTGAAAGTGAGTGTGGACTATTACTAAAGAGCTTGACACAATAATTGCATGGACACAATAAGGGGATTGACCCAGTAATTAGCTGGACACAAACTAGGGAAATGAAAAATTAGCCCTTATGACTCCTTATGGTTCCTCTTTGACCCTGTATAGCTCGAAAACGGTAAGAGCTACACCAAATCCATTGACATACTACTGAAAGCTTACATCAAGAGGAATCTAAAGAAAAAAATTCCATCAAAATCCGATGAAAAATAAAAATTTTAGGTAATCTGCAAATTAGCATTTGGCCCCGTTTGGCCCCTCATAGCTAGGTAAGCAAACAAGTTATCAAAAATCTAATAGCAAAGTGCTGTGTTAATTTTTCATAAGCAATCCATTAAAAAAAACTGCATCAAAATCGGATAAAAAATTTAAAAAATATTTTTTTTGGATTTGCCCCTTTTGGGCCCCATTTATCTCGGGAACGGTACATGCTACGTGAAATCCGTTGGCATACTACAGATTGGAAATTTCCTCAGGAGCACACTGAAAGAAACCCCATCAAAATCCAATTAATAATAAAGATTCTACGGACAAATATGTGAAAACACCCAATTTAACCCTTTTTTGGCCCCTTTTTTAAAAGCGGGTGGGGTCACAATGACCAAAACTACTGCAAGCCTTCCTTTTGTACCAAAGAACATTATTTTAAAATTTCATAAGGATTGATTTACTGGAACAAAAGTTATTGACCAAAAACAAAAGTGTCTACAGACGACGACGAAGACAACGACAACGACAACGACAACGACGCCGACAACGACGACGACGACAGCACCATACCAATATACGACCGCAAAAATTTTTGTGGTCGTATAAAAATCTGAAAGCTTATTGCGCATCTACACATATGCAACAATTCTACAACAAAATTAAAACCCTAAATCAAAAAATGTAGGAGGAGTTCGCGTCGCATGCCATATGTGTCAAAATGGACATCTTGGGCCTCTAGTTTGCACCAAGACCAATATCAAAAATCCTAAAGCTTATTGCGCATCTGCAGCATATATGCAACAGTTCCAAAACAAAATTATACCCTAAATCCAAAAATGTGGGAGGAGTTCGCATCGCAAGGATTTGTGACGGACGGATGGGGCCAACAACAATATTTCCAAAACTTTCATTCGAAAGTGCAGGGATAATAAAGTCCGAAGGACTTTATATAAAGTTTGTGAGTGAAAGGCCACATTTACACATCCATAAACTCCTCCAAAATTACTTTTCTCACCATATACTGCACTACTTTCTGTAAGTATTAATGGGCAAGAAGCGTTTATGGAGAAAATAACTTTGTTGTTGTTCATAACCTTGACCAATGAAAATGGACATTGCAATTGCAATTGGAATTATACTGGATTAAATGCAGTACAAATCAGAATTCTAATTTATCCAAGTAGAAATTAGAATTCCAATTTGCACTAGGGGCATTCTGGATCATACTGGATTTCAATTTGTACTGTAACATATATTTCTATGGAAACCCTGCACTGTTCCCTGTCAGCAAAAAAGTCTCAGGAATACAAAATGCAGTAGAACTTGGATGGCTCCAACTGCAATAGCTGGAACACCATGGATGTCTCGAACCCTTTTTCTGGTCCCTTTTGTTCAAGTTCCAACATAGTTTGACCTCGATTTCTCGAACACTCCTGTAACTCGAACTGTTTTCATTGGTCCCTTGGGTGTTCGAGCCATCGAAGTTCGACTGTATATTGTATCATAAGACAATCTTTATCGGACAAATCTCAGTAAAACAATACAAATGCATCATCTGGTAATAATCTAGGAAACACCTACTCATTAACTAAATATCAAGTCAATATTTCAAGGGGTCAAGGGGTCTTGAAAAAGATTCAGGAAAAAGTTTTGTTCCAAAAAACAAGTAAAATAAAATATTACAAATAAATCTAGTACCTTAACTTCCCTAATATCAAGCATTGCATATGCATGAGTAGGAACAAGGCCGGCTCTATCAGCCTCTGCTTCAGATAATTCTCCTGTTGCTATGGTGATGAGACAATGTCCTTGATGAAATCTGTCATGTATGCGTTTGAATTCCTTGTCTTTGTTAAATTCATCAGAATTATTACGTATCGCTACTCGTTCTGGAATCCAACCAGTGAGTGCATTAAGATCTATGTTCTGAAATGGAAAACAAATCAATAAAGAATTTTAATATAAATGTTTATATTTATCAAAACATTATTCAAATTGTATTGTAAGCTTCATATCCAACATTGCTAGCATAAACTAGAGCTGTCGCTGAATGGCAACCAATTATGCCCCCGCTTACTGAACCCTGAATCAATAGGGTAAGTGCAACTTTAAGAGTGTGTGGACACAGTACAAGTATGGACATGATGAAATACAGTTGAATTATCTCCCTGTCAAAATTTCGATAAGCAACCATATTTCCATGTGGTAAGCCCTTAAATAATTTCTATTGGTTGTAGCCAACCTTTCTGTAAAGTTTCATCCAATTTGAGGCATTTTTAATTTTCCCTCCTTTTTTTGGTTTCCATGGCAACAGCAGCCGTTTTGAAAATTTCAAATGATGTGAGTGTGAACATCTAATCATTGCATGTTAGATTCCTTTGAGGGAGTTGTTATATGCTTGCAAAGTGTCTGAAAAACATCCAAAAATGTTTTTTTTTTTTTTATCATTCCTATGGATGGATGAGCAAAAGGACGAACAGATGGATGGATGAACGGACAGACAAGGGTAAAACAATATGCACAACAAAGGGTTCATTGCATTCAGTGTCAGGTATGTAGTACTGTGTGCATACTCTTCAGGATACAGTAGAACTTCAATGGCTTGAATTGTAATAACTCAAACACTATGGATGCCTCAAACCCCTTTTGAGGTCCCTTTATTCAAGTTCATACATAGTTCAACATCTATATCTCGAACATATCGTTGGCTCCAACTGTTTTCAAAGGTCCCTTGGGTGTGCGAGCAATCGAAGTTTAACTGTACCATAATTGTCCAAAATCTCTGATATAACACTCCATTTGTGTATAATTTTACCTTGCAGAAAAAATCCTGAACTGATAACCATAGAAATGCATTGCAAAAATAATTGAGGACATGTAAAAAGCAGTTTTCAGTAATTCTTCTGGCATTCCTTTTTGTTTGTTTTTGTTTACCTGCATGATTACAAGGGCAAATGCAGTGGTTTTGTTTTGGTCTGCAACTTTTAAGTCAGTGTTCTGACAGTGACAAAAGATGGTTTGTTCCCACATAACATCTTTGTATGTCCAATATTAACTGATATCAATCAATAATAATAGTTTTTTCTCTTCTTCAGATTCTGGTTAACATGTTGAACCATTTTAAGATCAATTTAATTTCTTATTGATGAGTTTTTATTATTGTTTTCTCGCAAGTCCGATCATATATATCTTATGGTGATTGCATTTCATTGTGAGTGATTTCACTGATAGAGGTGAAAATGCTAGCTAAAAGTTTTGTTAACAGAATCACATTTTATGTGATGAAGGCATCAATTTATGACTTTAAGTGCATATATACTGTAACCAACAATCATTCATGAGCACTTTATTTTCCTTTTTGCGAGAAAAAAGCTAAATTTAATTGTCATTAACTTGTCTTTGAATGTTGTGAACTCCAAGTCTCCAAATTTTTCTTTAAATATATGATGCTCCAGACCAACAGGTTTTGATCAATTTTATCACACCTATAGATTACTGAAATCGCTAAATTGGTTATACAATGGACAATAATAGTTGGTTTACAGTGAGCAGACTTTGGTATACTGCATTTTTCTGTAAATGATTTTTTATACACATATAACTGTTTTCTCGGAAACTTAATCTTAAAATTTCTCACAAAAAAGTTTAATGTCTCTTCAGATTGATATTGAACAAAGTATTTGCATTATATTTCAGCGACACAGCTGCCTTCATCGGATGCAAAACAAAAATTCACTAGATACAGAATAAACAATGTTACGTCACAGATAACGTTAATCTTGATCTCGATACTTTACACAAATTGTTTACAGAAAAAATGTTGATGAATAGAAAAAGAAAGAAATGCCAATATACAGTTACTGTTTTATATTAAGGCCTTCCTGTTTTGTATTACATATTTTAAAAAAAAGGGATTCTCTTGTTTGTCTATATGCTTGATTTTCTTTTTTACTGATTTCTATTCCTACATATTTGAAATTGTCAATTAAATGGCCAGGAGAATTAAAATGAATAGCAAATGGTTTGTCTTTAAATCTTTTTTTCCTGTACATGGGTAAAGTGATTCAGTTAAGAGTAGTGTCTTCAGATTAAAATAATTACCAAAAATTCATAATATCTTTACAGTGTAAAAAGTTACAAAAAAATCAACATTTATCTCTACTTTCCAACATTTAACATGTCAGTCATCATATAATTTCCCACTTACCCCTTTTTCAGATTTCAACACTCATAATGCTTTTTGCAATTTTTCTTAGAGTAGTTTGAATTTCTGTACGAAGTTGACCACTGACAGACAGGTTAATAATGCTATATGAAACAAAATTTGTGTATTAATTCAATACTGGTAAAGCATCATTTAGAGTGCAAATTTTACATGAAATCTTTCACTTACAGAATTAGAGCCAGGGAAATCATATCCACCCATAACTTTCATGTATGCCTTTTCTAGCAGTGATACCCACAATTCATTTTTGTTGTTGGAGAATGAACATAACAATTCTTTGTCTTTTCCCATTGGGAGAAAATCATCAACAATAACCTACAAATGAAACTAAGCATGCTATAGGTGAACAAAAACAAATGTAGTATCTGCTCTTCATAGAACCTTTTATTAAATAAATCATTCTTTTTTTGAATGAAAAATACATTTTAATTGGAATTCAGATTTATAAACACATGTATGTATATATAAGAAACTAGAGCATGTCGAAACTGGCGTTGTCGGAAGGGCCCGCAATTTCGATCCTGAAATTCCATGCAAAAGTAAAACTGAGGTAAGTGTGGATTCACATTCTGTTTGACACACAAATGTGTTGATACAGTAATTTGCTGGATACAGTGATTTCTTGAATTTTTTACCAAACCATGTCATTTCTCAGCTTCAGACTTAATATCAAATCGTTCAAAGCTGATACAAGTCTAAAAATCTTATAAAGATAATTTGGTTTATAGTAAAAAGTAAAGTATTGGCAAACAGGAAGTGGATGATCGACAAATTTGAAAAAACCACTTTTGCATTACAACTCATCATTTCAAAGCTTCAAACCAAATTTCAAATCATTCCCTCCAGTAGAAGCCAAAAATCTGTGACGGAAATTTAGTTTTTAGTAAAAATTCAAAGTCTCAGCAAACAGGAAGTAGATGTCCGACAAACTTGAAAATTGTTTACACAATACAACTCATCATTTCCAAGCTTCAGACCAAATTTCAAATCATTCCTTTCAGTAGAAGCCAAGAAATCTTTGACGGAAAATTTTGTTTATAGTAAAAATTCAAAGTATGGGTAAACAGGAAGTGGATGTCCAACAGACTTGAAAATTGCTTACACAATACAACTCATCATTTCAAAGCTTCACACCAATTTCAAATCGTTCCCTTTAGTAGAAGCCAAGAAATCCTTGACGGAAAATTTGGTTTTTAATAAAAATTCAAAGTATCGGTAAACAGGAAGTGGATGTCCGACAAACTTGAAAATTGCTTACACAATACAACTCATCATTTCCAAGCTTCACACCAAATTTCAAATCGTTTTCTTCAAAAGAAGCTAAGAAATCTTTGACGGAAAATTTGGTTTTTAGCAAAAATTCAAAGTATCGGCAAACAGGAAGTGGGCACCCGACAAACTTGAAAATTGCTTACACAATAAAACTCATCATTTTCAAGCTTCAGACCAAATTTCAAATCATTCCCACATATAGAAGCCAAGAAATCTGTGACAGAAAAAATTGTTGACGGACAGACGGACAGACAGACGGACAAAGTGAAAACTATAGGGCACCCGCAGTAGAAGCCAAGAAATCTGTGACGGAAAAAATTGTTGATGGACAGACGGACAGAGGGACAGACAGACAGACAGACGGACAGACAGACGGACAAAGTGAAAACTATAGGGCACCCGCATCTCCATGCGGGGCCCTAATTAGCTTTTTATTCAGAAATAGTTACTGGTAAGGGGCTATTTTGTAATTGTAAAAACAATTTCATTAGTACATACATACATAGGGCTTGCAATATGGTGTGAGGTTCCTCACTGTGTTGAAGACCGTACGGTGACCCCTAGATGCTTTGTTTTGGGTCATTTTAACCTGGATATGGGAACCCCTAGATGCTTTGTTTTGGGTCATTTTAACCTGGATATGGGATGTTGTCTCCTTGACATTTACCCCATTTCCTTTCTTTTTCATGTTTATACAGTGCACTGTTGAATATAATCTTTGAGAATTTCTTTTGATTTTTTTAACATATTTTGTTATGAAAAATTAATAATATTTTTGGTTGGACTGATAAATAATCTGATGATTGTTTTCAAAAATGTAGCTTTAAATCAGGTTTACTTTCATCTTCTTCTAATCCATTATTAATGTTCCTTATCAAACATAGCAACAAACATAGCAACAACAATTCAACATGATAGTTCTGATTAAACATGATACTTTATAATATGATTAAGATGATTAAACATGACAATGATGATACAGTTTGCCTTACCTTTCTATGAACACCATTGATATGTAATTTTATCATGTATTTACCACAGGGGTTAAATACCGGGTCACCATTTCTATTTTGAGGATAAATTATTCTGCAATAGAAAAAAATTTAGTTTGTAATAAGAAATTTAAAGAAATTGACACAAAATCAATTACATTTTCATGAAATTGCAAAATGCATCAAAGAATGTTTCACACTATTCAACTGATTATCTTTTTTATCCTGAATACCACTTTTTCTTAAGCAATGCTCTGTCAGTACATTGACATTTACCCCATTTCCTTTCTTTTTCATATCAACATGATTTTTTGCTTGCTTATATATAAATACACGTGAAACATTTGTACACATTAAATGTACAGATTTTTTTTTTTATCATACAATGATAACTGAATGGATAAACAAGAGCTGTTGCCGAAAGGCAGCCAGTTATAACCCCGCTCATTGAACTCTGAATCAGTATCTTAATGCTAAGTTAAGTATATGTGGACATAATACAAGCATGGACACAGTACAAGTGTGGACACAATACAAGCATTGACATAGTTGCAGTGATAAATAAAGTTACCGTCAAACAGGAAGTTGATGAGTTATGGACTTGAAAAGGGGAGACACAGTACAACTCATTCTACTTAAGGGGGTAGACCTGGGTAAGCCTAAAATTTTCTACTCGTTTAATTTTCTTAATATTTTCAGTATTAAAACTACACATGTTCATGTCGACTTTCAGCAATTTTCAGCAATTTTTACCGTCCCGTTTTTAATCTAGTGGTCATCACAGATACCCGTTTTCCTCATATCATTTGGTCCGTTCAGGACTTGATTGTGGTGTATAAAATTGGCTCTAATTAAATTTGTATTTGATTTGAAATAATTTCAAATGTAAAATTCTGTAGTTTAGACATGTGTGAAAGTAAGCGTGAATAATGATAGTAAATTTAACTAATTGAACTGAAATACATGGGTGTTATGAATAGTACAGGCTGAAATTTCAACTCTAATTTGATCACTATTAAACACTTCTTGTAAAAAATTTTGTCGTTTAATTTTCACCAAAAACTGAGAATAGAAAGAAAACTAGAAAACACGAGGGGACTTTATAAACATAAGTGGATGATATAAATCGGATAATGGTTTTTATGAAATAAAAACGATACACTAGGCTATGGATAGCCTTGGATAGAAAATTGCGTGTTTGATGGACAAGGGTGTGGTGGCTCATGATGTACTTGGCTTCGAAACATAAACCTTTTACAGCACACACAAATAAACACCGGTAGCTCTTTATTCTTCCGCAAAAAAACGCAATTCTATCTCTTTCCACCTTTCGTTCTCCACAAACTACAATCAGGCTTTGTTTAACACAATTGAAAAGTCTTTTAAGTATTTGTATATTATTGATTATTGCACAATACCTCATCTTTATTTTTAACTTCTGGTTTTAAATTTATACATTACTGTTCTTTTTATCATATCTATATTTATAAATCTGGCTAATGATATTGCAATACCAATCCCATCATCCTCTACAAACCTGTTCCCAGTACCACCTGTAGTAAATGTTTATAATACTTTTCAACTTCCACAAGGAAACAGAAAAAATAAACCCCGCCCCGTTTTATCAGGACGAAACTGGACGCCATTTTGATTTTCGAGAATCTGAAATTCCTATTGGTCAATAGTCTTCTGTGCATGCGTTCTCCTTACTACGCAAGCGTACTCCTCACTTTCCCCCAAGAACTATCTATATAGCTAGGCTATTCCAGAATATGTGAGATATATTAAAATTTTAGAAAATTCTACCGCCCCATTTTTTCTTAAATTAGAATAAAGAGGGTAAAAATCATTAAAATTGCTGAAACTGTGCTATAAATGACCTCCCTTGGAAGAAATCCGACTTTCACATATTTTCATTATCTTTGGACAGCATTGCAAAAATGTAGGGTGAAATGGACTCATTATAAATAAGTGGATGTTGGGTAATTGTTTTCATGACAAAATTAAAATTTGTTTGCTGTGTGGAAAATTTTTTACAAATTTAAAATTTTGATAAATACCTATTGTAATGATTCTATCTGTTTGTGTAAGTATTAAAAAAGTGAAAAACAGAGTTATCTCCTCCTACCCCTGGTCTCCCCCCCCCCTTAAGCTTCAGACCAAATATCAAATCATTACTACATACACAAGCTGAAAAATCCTTGACAAAAAATTTGAAAAAAACTTAAATTTATCGTCAAACATGAAGTAGATAAATTATGGACTTGAAAAGGGGAGACCTGATACAACTTATCATACTAAAGCTTCAACCAAATATCAAATCATTACTACATACACAAGCTGATAATTCCTTGACAAAAAATTTCAATATATAGCTATATTGGGAAAAATCTAAGTTATCGTCAAACAGGAAGTAGATGAGTTACGGACTTATAAAGGAGAGACACAGTACAACTCATTCTACTAAAGCTTCAGACCAAATGTCAAATCATTACTACATACAAAAGCTGAGAAATCCTTGACAAAAAATTTCAATACACGGCTATGATCTGAAAAAATCAAAGTTATCGTCAAACAGAAAGTCGACGATTTACGGACTTGAAATGGGGAGACACTATACAACTCATCATATCAAAGCTTCAAACCAAATATCAAATCATTACTACATACACAAGCTGAGAAATCCTTGACAAAAGATGTTCCATACAGATGGACAGACAAGGGTAAAACAGTATACACCCTCTGCGTATAATAACTTTAGCACCATATTAATAATACCAAGGCATATAAATAATACTAATATTAAACATTTTCTGATGTTGGGATGGAAAAAATTATAAATTCTGACTTCATGTACAGTACTTATATATTCCTTTATCTATTTCTTTTACCTACCTTGTGATAAGTTTCTTTTTAAATCTTCTTTCGTACTGAGCACTGATAGCTAAAGATGCCACAAAACTACAGTCACTTACTATAGTCTGAAAACATTACAAAAATATACATTTTAAATTTGAAGTACTCATGTGCCACCACAGACAAAGAAAAAAATGAACATATCATTCATTTATAGTCATTGGTATCATTACCAGACCTAAAAACTTTGGCTGTTAAGCATACCGAAATTTACCGGAAATCAAGTACCACCTTCATACCGAACAATTATTGACACTGTTCCAGAAATCTTATATATTTTCATCAACCTGTTGATACAACATTCCTATTATTTGCGACACATACCTTCCTTGACTTGCCGACACAGTTGGGAGCAGAACCCCTGCTGTCCGGCTCCTGCAGGGGGAAGCCAACTGAAGTGGTAGGGACTCAAGGAAGGGTGTCCGTTTTGGATGGTGTTGAGAAAAACTGTCAATTTCGTTTAGACATTAATTTTGTACTTTATTGACTTCACTGTTTCTTAAAAATTATCTGATAGTATACACCTTGTTAAATGTATTTCTATTGCAGGTAATTTCTATAAATAGCTTGTTGCCAATGTTGAACTGTGACCTTAGATGAATATTATTTTTTCACTTAGTCTGGCAACTGCACATTATGTTTTCAATTATGACGTTTAAAATTGATACCAATTTGATGTACTTCAGGCAAGCATTTTTACATTGTACCTTGTCCTGATAAAGCCACTTTGGGGGGCGAAACATGTCGACAATAAATTACCAGCACAGTCTGTGCCTTTAGCCACTAGCCCTACGCCCGAGACTAGTAAAATCAGTCTCGGGCTAGTAAGAATTTGAAGTCACTAGCCCGGCAGGCAAGTTACAATTGTACCTCATTAACAAAGAATCTTCTATAAGGGCTAGTGAAATTGAGTCCAGGCTAGTACAACACGGGACCTTAGTTACTAGCCCCTTAGGGCTAGTGAATGAAAAAGTTTTTGGCACAGACTGCCAGCAGTTTCCTTAAGTGTTGTTGTCAATCATGTTGGTATTTGATTTTTAAATTTACAACCCTGCATACCAGAGGTATCCACCTAAAAAACTTTACAAAATTGGCATTGGCTAAGATATTAACCAAAAATATACATTGTACATTACACTTTATGCTTGTACAAAATTTGAAGTAAAGATGAATTCAGATAAAGATTTGAAATTTGTAGGTTACATAGATCCTGAGGTTTTATCCTTTAATTCTCAAGTACAAAATATTTGCCTCATTATACAGAATTTTCTTGATATTTAGTGCTTGAGTACCTCATTAGAGGTCAGAAAATGTTCTTTTCTTGGGATGTAGAGTTTACTTCCATATGAAAATAAAGTAAAATGTGCCTCTTGCAGTTTCTGAGAGATGTCTGGAGGATGGAAGGACAAAAGTAACCCTATAATTATGCCCCTCCTGCATTTGTGGTTGGGCCAAGTGAAAATGGTAATTTCCAAATAAACAATGAATTAACCAACTGATTTTTATATTTGTAAACACCTGTTTGATACTAAAACAAGATACTGCATATATAAGTTGTGGGCTGTCACAGAAATCTTCTGGTCTGACCCATCCACCAAACCTCTGTTTTTGTTTGGGAGACAAGGCTAATTTTCCTTCTTTATCACTGTAAATAAACATTACACTATATACTGTAAATGTCACCAACATATCCTAACTATACAAAATTTTATTCTAAATTGTCCAATGACATTATACCCCAGTAATTTAATTGTTAAAAGCTGCTTATTTACTAATCAAAGTAGTTTTTTCAATGTAAATCCAGTACTTGTTTTGATAACCAAATATCTGATATAAACTTTCACTCATTTATTTTAATTTCTGCATACCTTTTTGGTTTTATATGGAATACTGTTTTTGCAAAAACATTAACTATGTATAACTAGATATTATTTACAGTTCTTAAACAATAAATGCTGAAAGCTTGCTAATGTGGGCACTAAACATCAATCAATCTATCATATATTGCAACAAACTTGACAGATACTGTACAGCATATAATATGTGAGAGGTTTTTTAATTGTTACTATATTACTGAAATTCCTTTTCAGGTATTGAGGAAACTAAATAATGACATCCTCCCACACAAGGTTAATGTGTCAGTAAGACACATGCAATGCCCCCACTAAGCACGTGTGTTTTTATTTGAATTGACAAACAAACAGATGAAAAGACCAACAAGGGTAAAAAATTATGCCCCCCAACTTTTCATTGTGTGGGCATGAAAAACAAAAGTCATAGCATTTCAGACCTTTATAAAATGTTAGGGACACATATATCAATAATTGTTAAAATTAAATACCTATCTTGCAAGAAAAATTTAAATTTGACACTGGCAGTACAAAAACCACCTTTGTCGACCCTCCACTAGGGAGCAGACAACATAAAATATAATCATACCTGTATTGTACAGGAAATGCAAATCTTTCTTTCATATCTACACTCATAAAAGGCACATATTCTCTTCCATTTATAAATGATGTTTTCCTAAGAACTGCAATCTCTTCTCTTGAATAGTCGGCAGGTCCCAGATTTATCAAACCAGATCTTACTGATGGTTTGTTTGTAGCATCAGAAGAATGTCTTTGATTTTGTTGTGGAGTTGTCTCCCCTTCATCAAGAAATGCACCATGACCTAATGGTGGCATTTTCTTTTCAGGTGACTTTGGTGTTTGTGCATTTTCTTTCTTTTTCAGTATTTTCTTTACTTCCTCTGCTCTAAATAAAAGAACACAAAGATTTCGGAAACTATTTAAAATTGTTCACAGATACTTAGAAACAAAATTTTGGATTTTTATCAAAACAGCAGAATTTTGAAAGAAAAACAGAATTGTGATTCATATTCACAGATATAGAGAAAATATCAATTTAATAATCCGTATCAACAATCAAAATAACTTCACAAAAGTAAAAATCTAAATGGCACCAGGGTGCACAAGCCGAATTGAAACTTCAAATATTATGTGACCAAGTTAATGTGAAGACCCAACTATTTCTAAAAGTGTCTATTTATTTTATTTCCTACCTAATATTCAAAATTCTAAGAATTCAAGGGTATATTTTCTAGTTTCATGTCATGACATTTCAATATATAAATTTGTTTTCAGTCACTGTGACCTTCACTGACCTTGACCTTTGACCTACTTCCTCCAAAATTAATAGGGGTCCTCCCCTCCTGGTATCCAACATTTCATTCAAGTTTCATTTAAATTGGACGTAGACTTTTTGAGTTATCAACCAGAAACCAAATTTTTCTCAAATTTTCAGTCTATTTTTGGTAACTGTGACCTTTACCTTTGACCTACTTTCTCCAAAATCATTAGGGTTCCTACCTTCCTAGAATCCAACAACATATCCAAGTTTCATTTCAATTAGATGTAAACTTTTTGAGTTATCATCCGGAAACCAAATTTTTCTGAAATTTTTAGTCTATTTTCGGTCACCGTGACCTTGACCTTTGACCTACTTCCTCCAAAATCCATAGGGTTCCTCCCCTCCTAGTACCCAACAATATATCTAAGTTTCATTTCAATAGGATGTAAACTTTTTGAGTTATCATCCGGAAACCAAATTTTTCTCAAATTTTCAGTCTATTTTCGGTCAGTGTGACCTTGACCTTTGGCCTACTTTCTGCAAAATCCATAGGGTTTCTCTTCTTCTGGTATCCATCAACATATCCAAGTTTAATTTCAAGTGGATAATTTTTTGAGTTACCATCCGGAAACCAAATTTGTCTCAAATTTTTTCAGTCTATTTTTGGTCACCGTGACCTTGACCTTTGACCTACTTTCTCCAAAATCAATAGGGTTCCTCCCCTCCTGGTACCCAACAACATATCAAGTGTCATTTTAATTGAATGTAAACTTTTTGAGTTATCATCCAAAAACCAAATTTTTCTTAAATTTTCAGTCTAATTTCGGTCACCGTGGCCTTGACCTTTGACCTACTTTCTCCAAAATCAATAGGGTTCCTCCCCTCCTTGTACCCAACAATATATCCAAGTTTCATTCCAATTGGATGTAAACTTTTTGAGTTATCATCCGGAAACCAATGTTTGACGCCTGCCCGCCCTCCCGCATGCCCGCCCCCAACACCAAACCAATAGCGGAGTTCAACTTCGTTGCAACTCGGCTTAAAATAGTTAGGTATATCACATGACAACACTCCTGCACAATGTCATTTCACAAAGCAGAACTGCATACCAAATTTCCATGCTTTAAGTGTAATTTCTATTTCAATTTATTACATGAAAATCTTCAGGGACATATAAGTGTGGACCCTGATTGATAGCTTTCACTTCTCTGCTTGGCCACCAAATTGTTGTGAAAATCAAATGGATTAACCTAATCAGAAAAACTGAACATGCTCACTGGACAGTAAAACTGGGGTCACTGAAAAAAGCCAACTAGTTTCCTGTCTTGTCCTGTCTAAGACCAACCCACATAACAAAATATCATTGACCTAGCACTAACTGATACTGGGAAACCAAATATGATCACTAGACTATGAAACGTAGGTCAACAAAAACATCCATATAGCAGGTTGTCATATACTACCCAAAACAAAACTTCATACAATATATGATTGACCTATCATAATATGAGAAACTAAACATGTTAACTAGGCCATGAAATTTAGGTCACAGACATAAATCATATGGGAGATTGTCATGTACTACCAAAGACCAACACACTTACCAATTTGCCAAAAATCATGACTTACAACTAATCCAAACACACTCACTAGCCCATGAAAATGAGGTCACTGACAAAACCCATACATTTCCACTTCCAACCAACATACCCAATAACATTGCCTACCATTGACAGTTACTGAGCAACTCTCATAATAACTAAAACTCAACTTGATCACTGGTTTGCGAAATTGAGGTAAAAAAAAGCCATGTCATGTACTACCCAAGACCACCATGCATTCCAAATATTACTGAACTATCACTAATAGTTCCAAAACATGGAACTAAATATTCTCCCTTCACCATGAAATTGAGGTGACAGGCAAAAGTAATATATCAGGCAGTCATGTCATATACAAGACCAACCCATATAACAACTAAGGGTGACTGTTTTATAATTAGCAAACTAAAACATATGTCTCCCCTTCATATGACATTTTTTCAAAAGATAATGCTAGAATATTCCAAAAACATTTGGAGCGAAAGAAGGACAAAAAAATGAAAAAGTTCTGGCCCGGAAAAATTGAGTCATTTGACCTCAACCTCAAAGGTCAAGGACACATGAAGGTCACTATGGTATGTGACACAACTTCTCATGATAACACACTCGTATGCCAAATATCTTTAAGTCTAGGTCAAAAGATGGAAAAGTCTGGCCTGGAGAGGCCAATTTCAGTAATTTGACCTAAACGTCAAAGGTCAAGGTCATATGAAGGTTGCTATGGTACACGACACACATTCTCATGATGATGCACCAAAATGCCAAATATCTTCAGTCTAGGTCAAAAGATGAAAAAGTTCTGGCCAGCACAGGCCAATATCAGTAATTTGACCTCAAGGTCAAGGTCACTATGATAGAGTTACACCTTCTTATGATGATGCACTCATAAGCCAAATATCTTCAGTCTAGGTCAAAAGAAGAGAAATTCTTGCTATTGGGACAAAACTAATATGTTATATACCTTCAAGGTCAAAGGTCAAGGTTATATAAAGGTCACTATGGATTGCATTACATTTTCTCATGATGATACACCAACATGCCAAATAACTTAAGTCTAGGTCATAACATGAAAAATTCTGACCCAGACAGGCCAATAGCTAAAAATTTCAGTAATTTGACCTTAAGGTCAAAGGTCAAGGTCACATGAAAGTTATTATGGTAAGCTACACACCTTCACATGACTATACACCCATATGCCAAATATCTTAAGTCTGGGTCAAAAGATAAAAAAAAGTTCTAGCCCAGACAGGCCAACAGCTAAATATTTGGTAATTTGACCTTCAGGTCAAAGGTCAAGGTCACATGAAGGTTGCTTTGGTATGCAACACACCTTCTCATGATACACCCACATGCCAAATATCTTAAGTCTATGTCAAAAGATGAAAACGTTATGAGCTGGACAGGCCAACAGCTAAAAAATTAGTAATTTGACCTTGAAGTCAAAGGTCAAGGTCACATGAAGGTCACTATGGTATGCGATACACCTTCTCATGATGATACACCCACATGCAAAATATCATAAGTCTAGGTCAAAAGACAAAAAAAGTTATGGGCCGGACATGATTGTATGAGAAGAAGAAGCAGAAGAATAAGAAGAAACAAAGGAAAAAACAATGGGGAGACATAAATATCATTGACCTACCACTTTAGTTACTTAAAGACCTCATCACTAAAATTACCCCATTGCTCTTGCTGACATCTTCATACTTTATACAAGTTTTATTGCTCTCAGTATGGACCCATGACTGAGGGTATCACATAATACCTCGCCTAACTGGCAGAGTATATAAATTATATCTGACATTATGTAAGCAAAATAGCGTTGAACAACTAACCTGTCCAAAGCATTCTTAGCCATTTTTTCAACCTTTGCTTGTAATGATTTATCTGATGTACTGCTCCTCTGAAAATAAATAAATTTATACTAGAGCTGTCACTGAATGGCAGTAAGTTAAACCGCCCACTAATTGAACCAAATCGATATACTAAGAGCAAATTTAAGTTCATATGGACATCATACACGTGTGGACACAGTAAATGTGTGGACATAATACCAGTATGGAAACAATGATATACCTCCCATTTTTTCAGCAAATATACAAAGTTGAAGTATCTCTCCTTCAAAATTTTAATTAGCAATAATACTACTTCGTGCACATCTTCAGGTGGTATGCTACAACTAATAAACATTTCATCAAAATTCAAATCGAAGTTTAGGAGCACATGTGCTGACAAGCTACTTCCCATTTTAAATTACATGCAGCATGCATATAACTTCTAGCACATTTTGAGGTGATATACTACAACAGTGAAACTTTTCATCAAAATCCAAGCAGCCATTTCAGAGGACATGAGCTGAAAAGGTTCCCCAACCCTTTTTTTAAGAAAATATTCAATGACAAATTATCTCCCCTTCTTCAAAATTTCAGGCAGAAATCCATATTACTTCATGCATATCTTCAGGTGGTAAATTACAATTGTGCGATTTTTATTCAAAATCCAAGCAGTCGTTTAAGAGGACATTCACTGACAAGGTTCCTTTCCCCTTTTTTTCAAAAAAAAATATTCAAAATTTAATTGTCTCCCTTTCAAATTTTTGGAAAATAACCATGTTATTTCATGCACATCTTCAGGTGGTCTACTACAACTGTGAAACATTTCATCTTAAAGATGATATAATGTAAAAGCTGACAAGTTTATAAATGCATAAGATTAAGAAGTTCATAGGTGCACATACTATTTATCTACATGTATATACAAATTCTCTACATTTAGAAACTTCTGATTCTTTTTGACAAATACAGTCGAACCTGCACTAGCGACTCCCTGTCTATAACGACAAACTGCTCATAGCGACCTTTTTCATCCCTCCCTAGAAAATTCCCACTTTGATTACCTCTCTATAACGATAACCTGTCTAACGCGAATTACGACTGTAAAAAACCGTCCGCACGACTCTGAAATCCTGTACATAGTGACTTTCGATGCTCCGCAAAAACCGGATGTTGACATTTTCTTCGTTCTCGTCAGAAACGTTTTCTAGCGAGATTTCAATCAACTGATATCATTAACATCGAGATTTCATGGTAGGTGAACGAGATTTCGGAATTGGCCAATGAGAATCAATGAGATAAAAATAGTTTTCATTCCTGAGTGATTAATGTTTACATAATTGCTAAGAAAAACCAAATTCAAAAGATGGCGTTTTAAATTCAAAAGTGGAAGCGATAAAACTTTAAGACATTGGAAATTCATAGAAATTTTGGGGTTGGAAGACCCAGATGAAGAATTTACGTAAAAGAAAGGCTGACAGAGCAGTAATATTTCAATATGACTTTTAAAAAAATGTCCCTGAATCGCAAAAACGCACGAGACGCATAACCGGGAATGAAGACAAAAACGATCTTTGTGTGGAATAGTTTAAAGATGCTAC
>MJUU01012078.1:30683-53960 GCA_002080025.1 Modiolus philippinarum | reverse complement strand
GTTGAACAACTAACCTGTCCAAAGCATTCTTAGCCATTTTTTCAACCTTTGCTTGTAATGATTTATCTGATGTACTGCTCCTCTGAAAATAAATAAATTTATACTAGAGCTGTCACTGAATGGCAGTAAGTTAAACCGTCCACTAATTGAACCAAATCGATATAGTAAGAGCAAATTTAAGTTCATATGGACACCATACACGTGTGGACACAGTAAATGTGTGGACATAATACCAGTATGGAAACAATGATATACCTCCCATTTTTTCAGCAAATATACAAAGTTGAAGTATCTCTCCTTCAAAATTTTAATTAGCAATAATACTACTTCGTGCACATCTTCAGGTGGTATGCTACAACTTATAAACATTTTATCAAAATTCAAATCGCAGTTTAGGAGCACATGTGCTGACAAGGTACTTCCCATTTAAAATTTCAAGCAGCATCCATATAACTTCTAGCACATTTTGAGGTGGTATACCACAACAGTGAAACTTTTCATCAAAATCCAAGCAGCCATTTCAGAGGACATGAGCTGAAAAGGTTCCCCAACCCTTTTTTTAGAAATATTAAATGACAAATTATCTCCCCTTCTTCAAAATTTCAGACAGAAATCCATATTACTTCATGCATATCTTCAGGTGGTAAATTACAATTTTACGATTTTTATTCAAAATCCAAGCAGTCGTTTAAGAGGACATTCACTGACGAGGTTCCTTTCCCCTTTTTTTCAAAAAAAATATTCAAAATTTAATTATCTCCCTTTCAAATTTTTGGAAAATAACCATTTTATTTCATGCACATCTTCAGATGGTCTACTACAACTGTGAAACATTTCATCTTAAAGATGATATAAAACATATATGTAAAAGCTGACAAGTTTATAAATGCATAAGATTAAGAAGTTTATAGGTGCACATACTATTTATCTACATGTATATATAAATTCTCTACATTTAGAAACTTCTGATTCTTTTTGACAAATATTTGTACACCTACTATAGTAATGAACAATTCAACAGCTTCAGAGTACAGTTCAATTGCTTCTCTGTGGTTTTCAGACTCATCTTCATCAAAAGCTTGGTTTAGTAAAAAGGTAGCCCTTTCAAGGTTCAGCTGAAATAAAGAAACAATCAAAGTATTAAAATACTGTGTCTATAAAGGCTCAAAAATATGTGATTAAATTTTTACTGTTTATTATTTGTTGGAACAAATTTCAACTGAAGCATCAAATATTATGAACAGCTACCAGGGACAATATATATTGTCCCTGCAGCCACAAAATAGACCAGAAGCATATTTTGCACCAACACAGAACAAAATATTCTTATAATGACTATAAAGCTGCAGTAGGATTTTATTATTCACAAATTGTTACTAGAATTATTCATATGTACTTGAAACTTGATCAAGAAACAATACAATGTAATATAAAACATGAATATGTCAAAGACAAGTTTGAAACAGAAAGAGAACCATTAAGGAACAAATATGGAGATAAGGATAAAAGCCAGACTTAGGTATGGTGATGCTGGCGACAGGGGCTTTTATAATTGTTTAAGTTTTATCTCTCATCTGTTTTATGTTTTATGTTTTACATCAACCACTCATGATAGCCCATTGATGTTTGGTATGCAGTTGTATTAGAATCAGTACAGATAAGTTTCAGTGGATTTTATGTCCATGCCCTTGCAGTCACGCTCTACTGACTTTGAAAATTTTCACTATTTTTCAAATTTTTAAGTTTTATCTTACATCTGTTTAAATTCAACTGTCAGTATGCAGTTGCATTAGAATAAGTACAGATCAGTTTCAGTGGCATTTTATGTCTATGTCCCGGCAGTCACACTCCAATGATTTTGAAATTAGTCACTGTTTTTCAAATGTTTAAGTTGTATCTTGCATCGGTTATGATCAACCAGACATGGTAGCCCATTGATATTCATTACGCTGTTTCATTAGCATCAGTTCAGACCATTTTCAGTTGAATTTTATCTAGATGTCACCACAGTTATCCAAAACTGACCTCAAAATTTTGAATTGCTTATTTCCTTCATCCTAGCCACTTGATATTTGAAATGAATGAACATTCAGATGATGGCCTTGACCCCTTATTCATAAATGAAGGATCACATCAAGATTTTAGCAAGAAGGTAATGCACACAATTTAAAACTTAGCTTTCCAATACAATGATTGCTGCTGTAGATAATGTGCATAGTCAAGCAATGCATATGTCAGGTGAGGCATATCTTTGTGTCAACAGTTTATTGATACAGACTTTATAACAGATTCATCATCCATGATATGGTCAGTATAAAACAAGAGCTGTCGCCAAATGGCAGCCCCTGCTCATTGAACCCTTTATCAATATGGTAAGTGCAAATTTAAGTTTGGATACAATGCAGGTTTGGACAGACAGACAGAAAGAGGTAAAACAGTATAACGCCCTCCTTCTGAGCAGGGGTGTAAAAAATGGTCCTTTACTCTAAACATGCATTATATATTGTGGGAAAAATTAGATGTTTGAACACAAATGGCTCTGTAAATACCTATGAAAATTTACATAGTTTTCCTATACTGAATGTAGACATACCTTTTCCTCAGACTTTGGTTGCTGCTGTTGTTGCTGTGCCTGGGCTGCTGTAATATGAAAAAGTATAAAATTACTCTAAGTCCCAAGTGAAGACCCTAAAAGATGTCTCGCCCGTCCCTGCTTGTCCTTTAAATTGATATGAAATCTAAGTGAGCTTATCAGAAAACTTAATGTGCACACTGGACTGTGAAATTACTGTCACTGACAAAAGCCATATAGCTTCCAAAGACCAACCAACATACAAAATATCATTGACCTACCATTTATGCATCATAAGAAAGCAGACATGCTCACTAGACCATGAAATTGAGGTCACTCACATGCATAAGTCATATGGCAGACTGTCAAGCACTGTTCAAGACCAACCTACATACAAAATATCATTGAGCTACAACTAATAGATAATGAGAAACTAACATGTTCACTAGACCATGAAATTGAGGTCAAAAACAAAATTCACCTGCCAGACTGATATGCAAGACCAACCTACATACCAAATATTATATAAGACCAACCTACATACCAAATATTATCAACCTACCACTTCTAGTTAGTGAGAAATGAACTTAAGCAGAGAAACTTAACTTGGCCACTCAACCGTGAAATTGAGGTCAAGGACAAAAGTTACCTGCCAGACTGACATGTACTACCCAAGACCAACCTACATACCAAATATTATCAACCTACCACTTCTAGTTATTGAGAAATGGACTTAAGCAGAGAAACTTAACGTGGCCACTAAACCGTGAAATTGAGGCCAAGGACAAAGATTACCTGCCAGACTGAAATGTACTACTCAAGACCAACCTACATACCAAATATTATCAACCAAACTCTAGTTAGTGAGAAATGGACTTAAGCAGAGAAACTTAACATGGCCACTCAACCTTGAAATTGTTACCTACCAGACTGACATGTACTACCCAAGACTAACCTACATACAAAATATTACCAACCTACCAGTTCTAGTTATTGAGGAATGGACTTAAGCAGAGAAACATAAGTGGCCACTCAACCGTGAAATTGAGGTCAAGGACAAGAGTTACCTGCCAGACTGACATGTACTACTCAAGACCAACCTACATACCAAATATTATCAACCTACCACTTCTAGTTATTAAGAAATGGACTTAAGCAGAGAAACTTAACTTGGCCACTCAACTGTGAAATTGAGGTCAAGACAAAAGTTACCTGCAAGACTGACAGTTACTACCCAAGACCAACCTACATACAAAATATTATCAACCTACCACTTCTAGTTTTTGAGAAATGGACTTAATCAGAGAAACTAAACGTGGCCACTCAACCGTGAAATTGAGGTCAAGGACAAAAGTTATCTGCCAGACTGACATGTTCTACTCAAGACCAACCTACATACCAAATATTATCAACCTACCACTTCTAGTTATTGAGAAATGGACTTAAGCAGAGAAACTTAACGTGGCCACTCAACCCTGAAATTGAGGTCAAGGACAAAAGTTACCAGCCAGACTGACATGTACTACCCAAGAACAACCAACATACTAAATATTATCAACCTACCACCTCTAGTTAGTGAGAAATGGACTTAAGCAGAGAAACTTAATATGGCCACTCAACCGTGAAATTGAGGACAAGGACAAGAGTTACCTACCAGACTGACATGTACTACCCAAGCCTAACCTACATACCTACCAGTTTTAGTTATTGAGGAATGGACTTAAGCAGAGAAACTTAACGTGGCCACTCAACCGTGAAATTGAGGTCAAGGACAAAAGTTACCTGCCAGACTGACATGTACTACCCAACCGTGAAATTGAGGTCAAGGACAAAAGTTACCTGCCAGACTGACATGTACTACCCAAGACCAACCTACATACCAAATATTATCAACCTACCACTTCTAGTTATTGAGGAATGGACTTAAGCAGAGAAACTTAACGTGGCCACTCAACCATGCAACTAAGGTCAAGGTCACATGATCTTATGTCTGTCAGGTAGCACTCCATTAGTTCTACCACTGGACCATATATCCTGTATTTAGTCAAAGTTAACGCCGTCGCCGTCGCTGCCATTTGTACGCCTATGTCTCGCTTGCGGTTGAGACAAAACAATGAATATCTGACTGCATATAAATCCTCTTTTGTTACAGTGTTTATATGAATAATAATATCTCATACTCATACCATATACACTTATTTGATCTTAGTACAGAATTTAACAGTTTTACTCAAATTTCTACTCACCTGCAGACTTGAGCTGTTCTGCCCTAAGGATATAATCATTGGCTCTTTGTACAATATTGGGAAGTTGTGATCCTGCTAAGGCAGCACTCAGTAAGGCCTGGGCTGCTTCCTGTAATTATAAAAAGTAAGCTATGTGAAATCAATAATCATAATTGTGCTCAAAATTAAAACAACTGCATGAAATTTAAACATCATTCAGTCCTGGATTTAATTGTGGGGTTGATTATTAGCAGATCTTTTGCTAACATTATTATGACCATATTCAATTATATTAAGGTTTATAGTGAAATATTTACAGGTATAAATTTTAGCTAATATCATGTTAAAAACCAAATAGGACAAAAAAACTAAATACCCCATGAAATATAATAACCATACAGCAAGAGGAAACTGCAAGTGCCATCAAACAAGATGATTCTATAATCATGATAAAAACAGTGAAAATTTAATGTTTGATTATGAGTAGCATAATCAAAGATTTACAGCTGTGTTACATTTTATTGTTTCCAAGTCAAGTGTCTAAAATATGAATGTGGATGGACAAAATGGCCATCTGATCCTCAAGTTAAATTTTGTTACTGGGAGGAGAAATCTAATTTCAATATCTCTGAAATCCTAAAGTCTTCTGGATTTAGTGATTAAAACACACTGAAAATTCTAAAAGTGTGAACTGACTTACTGTTTTCTTTTGTTGCAAAAAAACCTCCTAAAAGTGATCTATTATGTTTTAAAAGAACTTCAAGCATTATAATCATGCTTTTGGTAAAAGAGAAATCTGCTGGAAATCATAGGCTGTTTTCACTAATTGGAATTCTATAGTCATGAAGGAATAAGATTAATTTTGTAATCATAATTTTGGTGTCATTAGAACCCATGTAACCCTTGCAAATCTGAGGGTAGCTAGAGTTTGACTCTTTAATATGGCAATAATAAATTTGCCGAATTACCCGGTAGATTGGAGTACATGGATTTACAAAGGTCTTAATCAGGGCCACAAACTTCCGTTACTAGAGTTGGACCAGAGTTTTGATGAGGTTGTGTTTATGGGGGACTAAAGTTTCTAACAGAGTTACAACTGAAAACAGCAACAGAGTTAGTTAAAAAAAAATCATTTTTTATTCAAAAACATTTGATAAAATTACTTTTCAACTTATATGTTTATCCAAAAAAGGTTTTTTGGTAATTCACTTCAAGTGAAACCTGTTAAAAGAGAGTCATAACTAAAATGGAAAACTTCCTAAACCCAACCCTGGCTAAACTACAAACCTTGCATAACTGGAATCCTGCCTTAACTGAACTTTGACTTAACTGGAAACCTGTCTAAACCATAAATAATATGATGTCCTTTCATATCAATATCTATGCATTCTGAACCGACTGTCTCATCAAAACAAAATCGTACGGTGTATAGGTCTATGGGGTTTGGTTTAAACTAGTTTCACTGTTTTTTTATAAATTTCTATATAGACTCTTCCTGCATGAAAAACTTACATTATAATAGAAAACAGCCATGCCATAGTTACCACTCTGGTCATTGTTTACTGCCTGTACAGCAAATGACTTTCCATCATTTTCCAACACCGTAGGATCAGGGGCATAGTCATCTGAGTTTGGATCCATATCTGGTTGTCACAGAAAATTGGTCATTTCTGTAAATAATCATAATTTATACATTATCAAGTTGGGATCCATAATTGGTTGTCATGGAAAATCAGTCCATTATAAATCATCCGAGTTTGAATCGATAACTAGTTGTCATGGAAACTCGGTCATATCTGTAAATAATCATAATGTATCCATTTTAGATCATCAGAGTTTGAATCCAAAACTGGTTGTCATGGAAACTCTGTCATATCTGTAAATAATCATAATGTATCCATTATAAATCATCTGAGTTTGAATCCATAACTTGTTGTCATGGAAAATCTGTCATATCTGTAAATAATCGTAATGTATCCATTATAAATCATCCAAGTTTGAATCCATAACTGGTTGTCATGGAAACTTGTCATATCTGTAAGTATTATCATTTTGTATATGCAAGAATACTTTCATTCTGTAGAATGTCTGAATGTCTTACCTTGCTGTTTATTCGGTGATAAGAACTCATTATTGTATTTGAGTGCTGAGGAAATTCATCCAAAAAGAATGGATACACTGCCAGAATGATACCACTTTTATATATAAATCTGTCATTTATGTTATTAATCATGTGTAAAGTAAAACATATCTCGAAAAAACCACCCTATGAACCATTGCCTGTCCCAAGTCAAGAATATGTTGGTCATTGGCTTGTCCCTGTCTTCTTATAATTTTAGTTTCTTGCTATTTGGGTTATTGGATGTGGTTTGTTTCCATTGATTTATTCACTTTTTTGAGGCCATTTAGAGCTTGCTATATTGTGTGAGGTTCCTCATTGTGTTGAAGACCGTACGGTGACCTCTAGATGCTTTGTTTTGGGTCTTTTTAACTTGGAGATGGGTTGTTGTCTCCTTAACATTTACCTCATCTCCTTTCTTTTTCAGATTTTTGTTCTTTTATAAGATACACATGTACATGATTTTATTTATCTCCAAGCCTTAAGCCAGTCAAAGAAGTGTATATGAAAACTTAGAACTATGTATCTCAGTAAAGACAGTCCTGTGCTCTACCAACTAGTTAAGGAGCAGCTAAATGAGGGCGTTACATACTGCAACATTTTGTAAACAGTTTTCTTTCATTTTTTCTGAATCCCTCTGTTCAATAAATACTATAAAAAAGTTATCATTTATTCTTTTTCATGTCATTTTATTTAAAAATGTGATGTGTGATTCTTTAATACAGGTATATCTAGTCAAACCTTTATGATCATCAGGTGCATATTATTACCCCTAATTAAGGGCATATCCTATAGTTTCAGAGGAGATAATAGAAAACACAGAAGAAGGCAGTGTTTCCCAGGAATATGACGTTGATAAATGTAACGTCACAAAGTAATTCTCATTGTTTTTGAGGAAAGGTAATTTGTGCCTTCCAATTTTGCGGACTTTCTGCGGGTTACCAATGGGAGATATGTTAAAAGTTGCATATTTTTATGATTTACTCTAAAATTAATTCGGTGAACTATATTGCTTTTATCATTTTTGAATAACTTATTATTAGAAGAACACAATATCAGACTTTCATAAAATCGACAATATGAGAAGTCTTTAAAATATTTTAAATTTGACTGTGTAATTCACTATTTCGTGCAATTTTTTTTGTAATACATGCTATATACTCTTTAATTTAGTAAAACATAACATAATATCCTACATCAAATTAATTTTTCTGTAAATCCTTAAAACCTTAACTTTGTTTTTCTGTTGCTCTGGTACTAAGTAGATTAGAAATACTTTCTCAATTCATTTTAAAACTATAACTTAATTTTTCATCAAAAAAAGCAAAAATGATCTATGTTCAAGGTCGATTTCCATGGAAACAAGATCTGTGACCCAATATTTCTTGTTATTTTTGGAATCCTCGGCACTTGTTTAAAAATTTTGAAAATGACAATATAGCAAGAAACTGTTGGATATGCCCTTAAGCCAGTATCAGAAATTCACACCACAGGTATAAAATCAACAAACACTGACAGACTCCAAGTCAGACATGTCACACATTTTGTCCCTGAAGGTGATCTATCACAACATGTCTCTGCCAGTTCAGAGAAGAACTCGAAGTTAATTTGTTTTTTATCCAATTAACATATTCTGTTAGTTTACATATGTTATATTGATGGTCAAAATGGGAGGTTCGATTCCTTCCCAGAAATCTAATCTTTTTTCTCAACTTTCTGTTTTGCAAGTAGGAAAATATTAACATTGTTAAATTTCCTCAAGGAATTTTTTCAGTGATTCATGCAACATGCCAGACACACTTTCCAGTTTTCATATGCACTTTTTTGTATCTATCCTGCCTCCAATTTACATAAAAAAGTCAATCTTGCTCAAACCCCATTGAGACAAAATAATCAGACCTAAACTTGTAATGTAACTGGAGAGCATGATTCACAAGTACACCTCTGGGTATTGAACTTGGGACCTCTACACTCTAGCCAGCTGCCTCACTGAGTGAACTCAAGTATCGATCTGTTAGCTCAGTCCATTTACTGGCTATTTAATCAATTACTACCTACTACCTACTACATACAAGGTAGGCTGTCCTGTCTGAGTAACACTCCCTCCAGCTAGAGAGTCACCATACTAAGCTATGTATGACTCTCAACAAACACTTCTCACTTTAACCTTGATCAGCTCCATCTAAACACCATGGGTTTTCAACAGTGTGCCAAATGTAACTGAAGAGCATGATAATCCGTAAAATGTATTTGTTAGCTCAGTCGGTTCACTGGCTACACAACAACAACACAGGTAGGCTGTCCTGTTGAAATGGGGGATGAATCCATGTCACTTCTCTCCAAAGTCTGTTCGCACTATGGGTTGTATGGCTCCCATTTCCTTTCACCCTTGGTGCTTTCGTGCTAATTCCCATTCATCCTGGGTCATTTCACTCCTACTTCATAAATTGTTTTAAAAACTGTTTCCTTTAGCATGTTTAGAATCTGTTATTTGAGTACCAAGAATGAGCAAGTCATTCAGAGTTTTTCTTTTATGATAAAAGGGGGTTTCCCAGAGGGATCTCAAAATTCCAACCATATTTTCCTCTAAATTCCAACATCTAGCACTTGAAACTGATGAAATCCTGGTTCTCCCGTGCATTATTTATCAAAATTTCTGGTTTAAGTTAAAGAATCCTGACACTTGGTGATCATGTGGTACTAAAAGAAGTTCCCCAGTCAATGTCTGTATTCTTATACCACAAACAACACAGCAAGAATATGAGAATACAGAGAAATATTAGAGGGTTTCATTGTACTTAATGTTAAGCATATGTTTAATAAATGCTAAAAGTTACACTGATCACTGACCAAAGATCAAAGAATTTCTCAAAAGTGTAATGTTTTATCTTAATTTTCTAAGATAGTACATGCATGCAAGCACTTTGTTCTTATAAAAAATTTAATGTAAATATTTAATTACATGTATATTCTGATACATGTAATTCAAAACTGATTAATCATTACTTATTTAAACTTTATTATAAACATTAATTGTTTTCATTGGAAACTACTTAATTAGTTCATTAACTATTTGATTGGGAAATCATCCTACACTGTGTTTATATACCTGTAATTAAAAGTGGGCAAAACAGGAAAATACCATTTTCTATCAGCGGTGAGGAAGAAGAACTTGGACAACATTTAAAGTTGAACAGTTCTTATTTACCATTAAATATTTTACAAAAATCTAAATGGCACCAGGGTGCACAAGCCGAGTTGCAACTTCAAATATTATGTGACCAAGTTAATGTGAAGACCCGAATATTTCTAAAATTGTCTATTTATTTTCTTCCCACCTAATATCCAAAATTCTAAGAAATCAAGAAGGTCTATTTTCTAGTTTCATGTCTTACATTTCAATATATAAATCTGTTTTCAGTCACTGTGACCTTCAGTGACCTTGACCTTTGACCTACGTCCTCCAAAATCAAAAGGATTCCTCCCCTCCTAGTATCCAACAATATATCCAAGTTTCTTTTCGATTGGGTGTGGACTTTTTGAAGTTATCATCCAGAAACCAAATTTTTCTGAGATTTTCTGTCTATTTTTGGTAACTGTGACCTTGGCCTTTGACCAACTTTCTCCAAAATCATAATTAAGGTTCCTCCCATCCTGGAATCCAACAACATATCCAAGTTTCATTTCAATTAGATGTAAACTTTTTGAGTTATCATCCGGAAACCAAATTTTCCTGAAATTTCTTGTCTATTTTCGGTCACCGTGACCTTAACCTTTGACCTACTTCCTCCAAAATCATTAGGGTTCCTCCCCTTCTTGTACCAAGCAATATATCCAAGTTTGATTTCAATACGATGTAAATTTTTTGAGTTATCAACCGGAAGCAAAATTTTTCTCAAATTTACAGTCTATTTTCGGTCAGTTTGACCTTGACCTTTGACCTACTTTCTCCAAAATCTATAGGGTTCCTCCCCTCCTGGTTTCCAACAACATATCCAAGTTTCATTTTAATTGGATGTAAACTTTCTGAGTTATCATCTAGAAACCAAATTTTTCTCAAATTTTCAGTCTATTGTCGGTCAGTGTGACCTTGACCTTTGACCTACTTTCTCGAAAATCAAAAGGGTTTTTCCCCTCTTCATACCCAACAATATATCCTAGTGTCATTTCAATTGGATGTAAACTTTTTGAGTTATCATCCAGAAACCAAATTTTTCTCAAATTTCAGTCTATTGTCGGTCAGTGTGACCTTGACCTTTGACCTACTTTCTCCAAAATCAATAGGGTTCCTCCCCTCCTGGCTCCCAACAATATATCCAAGTTTCATTTCAATCGGTTAAAAGGCAAGATCAAGAAATTTCAGACACCCAAGGGTAAGATTTCAACATTTCTCTGTCTAGGCTTGCCGAGTCAGAGAACCATTGAAATCTTACCCGAGGGTGTCTGAGATTTCTAAATCTTGCATTTTCAATGGTGTTTGATTAATTTTCTCACTTTTGTCCATAAAAATGTCTTTCCGCGCTGTCATGTTGTCTATACCAACCGCCATTACTTAGCGACTCACCATGCATCAATGACGTCATAGTAAGCACGAGGCTGTCTCACATGGGGTGGTGTACAGAAAAATCTCAAACTGCTAAAAATAGGAACTGGACAGTCTCAAAAGTGAAAAAATCTATTTGTTGTTATAAAGCCTTCCGACTTTTAATGTCTTGGGTGTTCGACTTTAAATACAAATGTCACGTATTCTTGGTGTAAAAAACAAGAGGCTCTCAAGAGCTTGTATGGTTCACCTGGCCCTTGATTAACATAGACATTTTATGTTAAAAAGCCCTTAATATAATTAAACTATAAATCCAATATCCCTAATTAGTTAAAGGGGAGAAGACTTCTGTTAGTTTAACATTGGACCCCAAGGAAAAATACTAAGTTCCCTGCTGGCTGCCATGTTGGATATCGTGCTGACCTGAAAAACACCTTTTTGCAAGGGACCACTCAATGACTATTGCGGCCAAGTTTTGTTCCAATTGGCTCAGTACATTCAGAGGAGAAGATCTTTGAATGTGTTTTCCCATAGGGTCCAATGATAAAACTATGTTTCCCCCTGGCGGCCATCTTGAATATCTCGCTGACCTGAAAAACACATTTTTTGCAAAGGACCGCCTAAGGACTATTGTGGCCAAGTTTGGTTCCAATTGGCCCAAGAGTTTCAGAGGAGAAGATTTTTGAATGTGTTTTCCCATAGGGTCCAGTGTTATACTATATCCCCCGCTGGCAGCCATGTTGAATGTAGCGCAATCCTGAAAAAGACCTTTTTGTAAGGAACCACTCAAAGACTATTGTGGCTAAGTTTGGTATCAATTGGCTCAGTAGTTTCAGAGAAGAAGATCTTTGGAAATGTTTTCCCATAGGATCCAATGTTAAAACTATGTTTCCTGCTGACGGCCATCTTGAATATAGTACTGACCTGAAAAACACCTTTCTTGTAAAGGACCACCTAACGACTATTGTGGCCATGTTTGGTTCCAATTGGCCCAGTAGTTTCAGAAAAGAAGATCTTTGAATGTGTTTTCCCATAGGGTTCAATGTTAAAACTGTGTCCCCCTCGGACAGCCATGTTGATTGTAGCGCAATCCTGAAAAAACACCTTTTTTGTAAGGGACAACCCAAAGACTATTGTGGCCAAGTTTGGTACCAATTGGCTAAGAAGTTTCAGAGAAGAAGATCTTTAAAAATGTTTCCCCATAGGGTCCAATATTAAAACTATGTTCCCCGCTGGCAGCCATCTTGGAAATTGCGCCGACCTAAAAAAACACCCTTTTTGTAAGGAACCACCCAAGGACTATTGTGACCAAGTTTGGTTCCAACTGGCTCAGTAGTTTCAGAGAAGAAGATCTTTGAAAATGTTTTCCCATAGGGTCCAATGATAAAACTACGGTATGTTTCCCGCTGGTGGCCATCTTGGAAAATCACGCAGATCTAAAAAACAACTTTTTTTGTAATTGACCACCCAAGGACTATTGTGGCCAAGTTTGGTTCCAATTGGCCCAGTAGTTTCAGAGAAAAAGAATTTGAAACGTTTTTTTCCATAGAATCCAATGTTAAATTTTGGTCGCAGCTGGCGGCCATCTTGGATGACGTACAGACCTGAGCGACATAATTTTTAAAGGGGACCACCCAAGGACTATTGTGGCCAAGTTTGGGACCACCCAAGGTCTATTTTGGCCAAGTTTGGTTTCAATTGGCCCAGTGGTTTCAGAGGAGAAGATCTTTGAATGAAAAGTTTACGGACGGACGACGGACACAAAGTGATTGCAAAAGCTCACCCTGGCATAGCCAGGTGAGCTAAAAAGCTGGTACTATTGCAGTAATGTCAGGACTTGGACAATTTATTAAACAATTGTTTTATCAATGTTAAAATGTACATGTTCTCACAGGTTGCACATGTTGCAAAACGGGCTATAACATGATGCAAACATTTGTAACAAAATTTTACATTCAAATGATTCCAATCTGGTATTTAATTTAATAAACATGGAGTTATTTCTTTAGATGCTAATATTATGAGAGGTTTTTTAAATTTTTGTATAATAATAACTTTGACATTTTGCTAACAAATATATCAGTTTTATAGTAAGTTAGCAACATATTTTTCTTTTAAAAACCGTTTTGAAAGTGAACAATAAACTCAAATTGATGACTTTAAAATTAGTGCAAACCTCCTAAGAGAAGAAACGGATATGTATTAATTTTATGTTTGTTGAGGATCCTGAATCAATGACTGAATGAGTCATAAAACACGGACGTAGCGTTGCTCGACATCTAGCAATGAATTCTGCTCAAACTGGTGCTAGGGGGCATCTTGAACTTATTATGAGGTATGAGCATACAATGTAGTTCATTGTTGATGGCCTCATAGTGACTTCAAGGTGAAGAACAACAATAAAAATGTTGTTCTATTACTTGTTTTTGCCATGTTTTTGTAGAGACTTTGATTCATGTGCATTTACTCCATATCCCTTCATTCTTCTTAATCCTCTTCATGCTTAGATGCATATATGACCATCCCTTCATTGCTTACAGTAAAAATAGATCTGAGCTCATCTGTCAGTATGTACTGTTCAATGGGAAAATTGAAAATTAAGCACATCTTATACCAGAATGTCCATTATATAATGAAGCCAGATTTTTTTTTAAAGAATGAAGAAAAAGTTACTGTAAAAAAAATTGGGAATATTAATTTTTCTTGTAAATATATTTGGTTATTTACAAATGAAACAGTTTGGTGCATGTATTAACAACTGTCTCAATGTGAGAAGGTTTAGCCCTATCAAAGTTAATCATTAGTTGCATGTACATGTATATTTTAATAGATGATATATACATGTATATTATGCATTTTCAATATTAAGTTGGCTATGAAGCTGCTGTAACCTGACCATTATTATTAATTTAATCATTTTCTAAGTTAAGACACTTTATATATAATGTAATAGAACATGTTATTTTAAGTTTAAAGTCCAGTGAGCAATATTGCAGCTATATATATCAGGTTGAGAAAAACTTAATTAAGAAAAAAGAAAAAAACAAAAATGTTAGTAAAAGCATGAAAAGAAGAAATATATAAAATATAGAAGGGACAACTGGGGCAACGAGTTTTAATTACCACTGGAAAAGGTGAGAAATGGGTAGAGGCAGGATATTTATACGACATTTAGTGCGTCTGCATGCTCTCCTTTGAACAAAACAGAAGGGGTCTTTAAACTGCATGGATTTTAGCGTTTCTCCACACAAGTTGGCTACAATGTTTTACATTCAGGCTTTTAGTATTACATTTGTATGACTTGAATACTCAGTATAGAAAGGGCATTCCCATATCTACCAACTGGGGGCGCATCTGGCAGCTCTGTAGCTGGAGCCCCTGAAAACTGATTCAGGTGTATGGGGAACATTGTTTGCATTTAATGTGCAAATTCTATAGCATCTTTCTATGAAATGTTGTCCCCTATATTATAAAACTATGAGGCTGGATATAATTCAATGATACCTTCTGATGAAATTATGTCCTATCAGGACAAAAATAACATATCCATACTTGCCAACTTTTGGAAATCTCCATGGGGGTTTTTATGTGCGACCTTCTTTTTCAGGTGTGTGAGATTTCGCTGTGTTTTGCGCAAAGTTTTATTTTTTGTCTAATACTTGATGATCTTTTTTATCAAATACAAACATCTAGGGGTTATATAAGACTTTACTTTTTATTGAGGCTCTTTTATTGTGTTTTGGGCATTTCTGCTGGTCTTCAATATTTTTGGTCAAATAGATCAGTGGTGAACTGCCATTTGGTGTTATATGTTCTGTTAAATTTTTACTTTTTTAACTGTTAAATGGAAACAAAAAGCAGTGCTTGCTGTTCATCATTATGTTGCCGTTATCATTGATTTGAATTTACAGTTGACTGTTCATGCTGTTTTCGGGAAAATTAAAGATAGTAAGCTTGTTAATGAAACCACTCTCTCTCCTTTATTATTGGTCTGATGTACATTACCTGCATTTCTGCTTTTATTCTATTCTTCTATAAATAAAGCAAGCATTACATTTTTTAAACATTTTTGCCTTTTCTAATTCAGTCAAGAGTGGTGTTCTGGGATTTTGACCTTTCCTGATTTACAGTACTATGTTTGTTAACGTTGTTAAGGCTACTATGTTCAACAATGCGAACTCTACAGAACGGGCAAGAAGTCTTGCAACGACCTAGTCATTCGCATAGCAATCCACGAAACTGTCGTTGTATCAGGGATTTTGAACATTGTTTTATAACTCAAGAACTGTTCACTATGTTTGCCGGTGGTCCATCCATTTACATAACTTTATCAACAAAAAAACAACCAAACTCGTCATATTTACGATTGTTTACATACCAGCTCCAATTAGCTGTTTTTCACTCCAATACCGCATGATCGATGTAAACCCGATTTTGATTTGCTAATATCGATAATCTGGTTAACTTCCTTACGAGAATTTGGATGATCTCAAACATTTTTTCATGTGAATTTCTTCAAAATCAGGTTTTTACCTGAATTTTCGTTTCACAATCGTGAAATCGTCAAAGAGCATCAAAATCGTCAAAAACATGCCTAAATTGTCAAAGTTGGCAGGTATGCATATCAAAAAATGCATTAATATTAATATTTTTACTGATTTAAGAGACGAAACGAAACAGTTACTTGAATAAGTAATTACACAATGATAAATACTAAAACAAGAAACGAACCAATTTCATTCAGTTTTGTTTCTATTTCGTTTCATTACATGTATTTAGATTCCCCCTTTATATTGCCTATATTTATCAAGCGAAACAACCTGGTGGGAAATAACCTAGTGTGAAATAACCCGGAGAGAACAGGTAAAAGGGGTTAAACAACCTGGTACCATCTTGACTCTTGTCAGAGGGTTGTACAAAAGGGGTATCGTGCAAGGACGTATGAGAAATAATATGTCACAACACGAGGAATGAAAAATTAGAAATTTACTTGCAAGATGCCTTTTTCGAGTTGCACGAAACATGACAAATAACGACCCTCCAACACGGCAACACATGAAATAAAAAACGGCAAACACGCTGCACAAAAATAACCCTGTGCCACCTAATCCCGTTTGGGATTCGAAGCCAGAGATGTTTTTTGATATTGCCTGCCTCGGAGGCAGGCAATATCAAAAAAACATCTCTGGCTTTGACTCCCAAAAGGGATTATGTGCCACCCTCTTGTCACACATAACTTTTTTAAAGTGAAAGTCCGCAAATTTTTACTTTTTATCTAATTCGATTCAGTTTATATCAAAAACGCTTCATGCAAAATTACAGTGGTGTACCTTTTTTATTAAGGGAGATATTTGTAGTTAAAAGTTGACCGTAGTACAGTTATGGGTATCGCCATTTTGGATCGGAAGTGATGAAATATTGATACAGATTGTTATAATTTGTATCACTAACAATTACGGAGAAGACACGATTCAGAGAAAGGATGCTGGGTAATCATGGGATTGACCAAGAACCGGATAAATTTTCAAACTGAATTTACCAATAGATATTCAAGTCAGTGATATGATCGTGAGCATGGCAAACAAGTTGAATATCGTGAAAAATATGATAAATATATCCCATATTTAGAAAATTCTACATTATTTTTCTCGTTATCGAAATTACAAAAAATACTAGCCTTCTGTTCAAAGCTAACTAAACGGATACATTCTCTTTTTAGCTAGGACATGTATCACGTTATTCGACGATTTCGTTAAAAAGTATCCGTATTCAGTGACAAAAATGCCAATTTTTTTGTTGATTTTTTTTATAGTAATCCATATGATGGTGCAGTATACTTTGCACATCAACGTGCTGAAAGCAAAAGTAATTACAATGGTCTTCTTGTTAATGCATTACATTCAGTATGCACGATGAAACTGTATGATAAACTGTTCGATTATGTAAGACTCAGGTACTGGTAAATTTGGTTAATTGGTACAATCAACACAGCTGTCACTTGTTTTACAGGTAGGGTCATAAATCATTCTTTGGTCACTTTTGTTCCAGATGTTAAGGTATCTAGTCACCTGCGTTGTGTAATAGCCGATGTTTTTCTCACACCCAAATAAAGAATCATTCGAAGTATCCAGTGGGGATCTTTGTAGTGTAAAATTGTCAACATTTATTTACAAAACATACAGAATCGAGAAGGCATCTCCACCTGTTTGCATATCTATACATATCAAGGAAAAAAACAAAACAAATTATGTGTACCAGAGATATTGGACACAACAGTACACCTGACGGTGATCTAATTACGATGATCATGTTCATTTTTTTATAATTTAGTTTTCATTGAAGAATAATAGATAGGTGAAGCCGAAAACTGTATACTTTCGTGTTTGTTGGAAGTTGAAACATAGAATTTCTACACGAGCGTCTACACGAATAAACACCTCGAAATCATCAATAAACGTGTCAATATTAAAAAGTCAATCAATAGCAGATGATCCAACAGGTAAAGAAAGTGTAATTAGGCCAATTCACAGAATGGTACATAAATATAGGTAAACGCTATTCTAAATATCAAACATTGTATCGCCTTCGTTTTGACAATTATTGTCACAGTAGACAGGCACGTAAAACTGTACTGTCTAGCCTGTTATCATTGCGTGATATAGAAACTGAAAACAACATAGATTTAAAAGAATGTTAAGAATTTTTTTGAAAATGCAATAATGAACTTTTGTCATATCTTTAGTGATCGTTGTTGACATACGCCTTATAGCTGTACTCGTTGGTTATAACTTGATGTCAGTACACATAGCGCCCTCTGCACAATGTCACGTGACCCTCCATGACTAGACATTTTGTGAATAAAATACGTTTTTTTGCAACATTGAATTAAAAATACAAAAACGAAATATGTCATGTGTGTCAGAACTATATAAGGAATTAATATTCACTTCTCCATGATTTTGCGGACTATCACTTTAATTGAGGTAAGCCAACTAAGAATGGGATAAAGTGAAGAATATGAACACAATACTAGTACTACCAGTATTGTACAATACTGGTAGAAAATTTTATACCAGTATTGTATTCAACAATACTGGAATTACTAGTATTGTATTGTTTACAATACTAGTTTTACCAGTATTGTGAAAAATACAATACTAGTTGTACCAGTATTGTGTTGCTTACAATACTAGTTGTACCAGTATTGTGTTGTGTACAATACTAGTCAAACCAGTATTGTATTTTTTACAATACTGGAAAAACCAGTATTGTAATTATTTACAATACTAGTTGTACCAGTATTGTATTGTGGACAATACTAGTTCCACCAGTATTGTGCTATATACAATACTAGTTGTACCAGTATTTTATTGTGGACAATACCGGTAAATCCAGTATTGTATATTTTCACAATACTAGTTCTACCAGAATTGTGTTTTTTACAATACTGGTATTACCAGTATTGTAAAACTTAATTCCTGGTATAACTGGTATTTATTGTTTATAACAAAACTGGTACTGTTACTGTTTTACAATTCTTTTATTATAAGTACATGTATGTTGTTGACAATACTGCCATTACTGGTCATGTTCTATATGTTGCAAATCGTTTATGCAAGGGTTTATTAGAGTAGTATAAGCGATTGTTTTAAGTCTATTTTCTCCGCATTTCGGAACCAAAATTTACTTGAAATGTTTTCTGCTTACTTGTTGATGGGAAGAGAGGCTGCTTAGTCGTGGGTACAACAAAACTTGTGAAGTTATGTTCAAAATAAGGCAAGCAGAACTGAGTTTTAGAAAAAACGACGTTATCAGAGTAAAAGTTCCATTTAGAACTTATCAATCAATTTCCCCTCACCTATAACAACAATATGTTCATTTACAGATTTGTTAGAGTACCAAAGTGAAAGTTTGTCGGTTTTGGTTCTATTTTTGTTTTGATACTCATAGATTGACTCTTCTACGTGAAGGTTCGTTTGGTGTAGGAAAAAACCAATGCCGGGACAACTAAGTGAGGAAAGCGATGGTGTCAAAAAGAGCCAGACAGTTTACGTGGCTGCTGCTGATATCGCAACTGTGGCTCGTAGAGAGTTGGGATACTGATGATTTTGAGCTTTTTGATCTCGTTGAAGAGGTCAACAAAAATTTCTATGAAGTTTTAGGGTTAGATCAGGTATGTTCAAACCAACGGTAAGATTTACCATGTCACATCTTGCTGTTATTAAGCTTTCAGAAAACGTTTCCATCTTTGAATGTTTACTGAGGGTCGGGGGGTGGGGGGGGGGGTACCAAGCACGGGAGTTCGAGAAATAGATAATTCCGAACATACAGAATATCGGGTTTTTTTTGAGGAGGTGAAACATTGATCATGATAATAAGTGATGGTTGGCTGGTATGGAAAAGGTCCAAGTACAAAATGTAATTCTCTCAATGCAAATATTTGAAATTAATATGGTGAATTCTTCATAAGATTATAAGCACATAACACCCATCATATAAATTTTTAGATCGAAAATGAATTAAATAATAACATTGAAAGTTGGTTGGTTTCCCATACGCTAGACGAAAAATCCTGAATCTTACACCACCTGGATGACTTCCGGTTTGGTTTGTTTACATTTTATCTGCTCTGTGATTGGTCAAAATGTAACTGTGACATCATCTACAAAATGTCGCAACACAAGCATATGACAAGGAACGAAAAAATTAGAAATGGTCTTGAATGATGTACTTTTTCGTTTTGCACGAAACACGGCAAATAACGACCCTCCAACACGGTAACAAGTGAAATAAAAAACGAGAAACACGCTTCACAAAATAAATCTGTGCCACCCTCTTTACTTTTTATCGATCTTTTAATTTTTCTTTTTTTTTCTGTATGTAACATATGCAACAGAAAAAATCTCTAGATGCTCTCTGCTTGCTGGTATTTGTGTGACCCAGACTGGTAGAGCATGGACCTTAACATGCTGAAAAGGTCACACACCGATAGTCGGAAAGTCCTATAGTCTGAAGGTCCAGTAGTACGAAAATGACCCTATGTAAACCAAGATAGGAAAATATGTAGACATTTTGTCTAAAAGACATTGGCAACTTATGATGTAAGAGGGCTACATGAAAAGCGTGAAATTGTAATGGCAACAGAAAATTAGCAGGCGAGTTTACTAAGATACAGGGAACGCAGTTTAATATGGTTTTGTGTGTTAATTGGGCGAGGGGCAATGCCACAAGGACAAAATAGTTTGTCCTTAGACTGTCACCTCAGTCTTAGATAACATTGATTCACCGTGTACGATTAAAGTGTGATAAAAATATGCACAAAAAAACAAAAAAGAAAACATTTCCAAACTTCAAATTTCGACTTTTTGAAACTTGTATTTTCATCTTTTTTGGACTCAAAATTTCGATTTTTTAGTCAAAATTGACATTTTCAAACTCAAAATTTCGACTTAAAAGTCAAAGTGCTGAGTTTTGAAAACTCAAAATTTCTACTTTCTTATAAGTCAAATTTTCTGCTTTTTCAAACTCAACTTTTCAACTGGTTTGAACTCTAAAATTTTGACTTTTGAATGAGTGAAATATTGAGTTTTTACTGCAGTCGAAAATGACCCTGTGTAAACCAAGATAGGAAAATATGTAGACATTTTGTCTAAAAGACATTGGCAACTTATGATGTAAGAGGGCTACATGAAAAGTGTGAAATTGTAATGGCAACAGAAAATTAGCAGGCGAGTTTACTAAGATACAGGGAATGCAGTTTAATATGGTTTTGTGTGTTAATTGGGCGAGGGGCAATGCCACAAGGACAAAATAGTTTGTCACCTCAGTCTTAGATAACATTGATTCACCGTGTACGATTAAAGTGTGATAAAAATATGCACAAAAAAAGAAAAAAGAAAACATTTCCAAACTCCAAATTTCGACTTTTTGAAACTTGTATTTTCATCTTTTTTGGACTCAAAATTTCGATTTTTTAGTCAAAATTGACATTTTCAAACTCAAAATTTCGACTTAAAAGTCAAAGTGTTGAGTTTTTGAAAACTCAAAATTTCTACTTTCTTACAAGTCAAATTTTCTGCTTTTTCAAACTCAACTTTTCAACTGGTTTGAACTCTAAAATTTTGACTTTTGAATGAGTGAAATATTGAGTTTTTACTGCAGTCGAAAATTTGAGATTTAGAAAGTCGAATTTCATCAAGATTCAATTTAAAGTTTCTTTACTTTTAAAACCAAAGTTTGAGTTGAAAACTGTCAATATTTGAGTTATTCAAAATTGAAATTTGACTCTTAAAAGTCCAAATTTTGAGCTTTGAAAAGTTGGAATTTTGAGAATGAAGGAGCTGGAATTTTGAGTTTGAAATTGTCATCCACAACATATATGCAGCAATTCTATAACAAAATTAAAATACTAAATAAAAAAATGTAGGAGGAGTTCCACTGACAAGCACACATGTGTCAAAATAGACATCTTGGGGCCTCTTGTTAGCACCAACACCACTATAAAAAATCCGAAAGCTTATTGTGCATCTGCAGCATATATGCAACAATTCTAAAACAAAATTAAAACATCAGAAAATGAATGAGGAGTTCCACTGACAAGGTCCATCTAAGGGACAGACAGACGGATGGACAGGCGGACTGGACCAAAACAATATCTCCACATTTTCTTCAGAAAAGTGTGGGGATGATTAGTGAACAACCATAGAGTACATCCAATAAATATTGCTTTTGTAATTTTTTTCATTTTCTTCACCTACACATACATCAAAAGCGTGGTTTTCTTTTGTTGTCAACACCCGTCATGTACAACTATTATGAAATTATATATCGTCAATACAACATCAAAGAGAGTCTATAGAGAATTTAATAACTATAGTGAAGTCATCCATAAATATTACAAGACATGAAGTTAGTGTCTTACAAGTCATAATCAGTGGCAACCTGTTACATTCAAAATGGATACATAAAGGGACAATTTTTAAGTGAAAGTAAAACCAATGTTGGTATCATGGCATACCAGAATACTTCAGGTTAAAAAGACCAAAATCTGAAAGAAAACGCAATCCACTGACTAGTACAAATGTTTGTGAAAGTCCATATTTAAACTAAGGTATTTAAGACTTTCCATTAACACTTTCCAACGGGATGCTTCCTTAAAGAAGCATGGACCCTCTGGTTATGTTTAATTAATGCCCCATATTCCATGCCATATTTTGGGAATTGAAGTTCAACAGCTACATGTATAAAAGACAGAGGGGTACTGTGGCTTAACATGGAAAGAGCCAAAAATCTACACTCTTGGAGTTACCCCTGTAAACCCAAAAGTCACAAAAAATGAGATTTTTGAGAGGGGTGGGCTCTCATAAATGCCCCTCACATCAATACCTGCAACAAAAATTTCAAGTTTTTGATTTTTGTGTTTAAAGTAAAGGTGTAGAAATGTACCAGACTACAAGAAAAAAAATTTTTTTTTTAATTTTTGGCACCAACTTTAGGCAAAAATTGCTAAAATCTGCATTTTTGCCCCTTGGGGACTAACAACATGAACAAAATCTGACCCTACTGTTACAGACCCAGGACTGTTCATGTATTTTTAGCTCACCTGGCTTAAAAGGCCATGTGAGCTATTGCCATCGCTTGGCATCCGTCGTCCATCCGTCCGTCCGTCTTAAACTTTTTCTTCTCCTCTGAAACCACGAGGCCAATTTTAACCAAACTTGGTCTGAATCCTTACCAGGGTATCTAGATTCAAAATTGTGTTCGATTAGTCCGAGGACCAAACAACATGGCTGCTGTTACTAAAAATAGCACATAGGGG
>MJUU01012078.1:0-21089 GCA_002080025.1 Modiolus philippinarum | reverse complement strand
TAGAGGAATAATATTTTGTATGTAGAGGTGTCTTGTAAAGTTAGGAAGCTCCAGATGAAAATTGAGTCACTTTGACCTAAATTTCATGCATGAGTGACTTAGGTTAAAGTTTATGCTACAGCTTGGATTTTAGATACTACAACTTGTAGAAGGATGATATTTTGTATGTAGATGCACCTTGTAACGTTACAAAGCTCCAGATAAAATTTAGGTCAGTTTTACCTACATTTCGTGCATGAGTGACTTAGGGTAAAGTTTGTGTTACAGTCTAGATTTTAGATACTACAACTTGCATAAGATTAATCTTTCATCAGTAGAAGCATATGCTTTAGGTATGAGGCTCCTGATTGAAATAAGGTTACTACATTTCTTGCATGACTGGCTCAGACTTAAGTAAAAAGCCAGATCTTGAATGGTACAACTTCCTTGAGTGCTTATAATACTAGACAAACATTCAATAAACGGGCGAGGGGATTAGCTGTCGTTTCCAACTGCCCCTTCTCTTGTTAGCTCACCTGGCTATGCCAGGGTGAGCTTTTGCCATCATTTGGCGTCCGGTGTCCGGCGTCCGTCCGTCATCCGTCCGTCGTAAACTTTTCATTCAAAGATCTCCTCTGAAACCACTAGGGCAATTGGGACCAAACTTGGTCACAGTAGTCCTTGGGTGGTCCCCTTTTAAAATTGTATCCGGCATGTCCGTACCTAATCCAAGATGGCCGCCAGTGGGGAACATAGTTTTAACATTGGACCCTATGGGAAAGACATTCAAAGATCTTCTTCTCAGAAACTACCAGTCCAATTATAACGAAACTTAGACACAATGGTCCTTAGATGGTCCCTTCCAAAAAAGGTATCCGGCAAGTCCGTACCTAATCCAAGATGGCCACCAGCGAGGAACATAGTTTTAACATTGGACTTTATGGGAAAGACATTCAAAGATCTTCTTCTTAGAAACTACCAGTCCAATTCAAACTAAACTAAGCCACAATACTCCTTAGATGGTCCCTTCCAAAAAAAGGTATCCGGCAGGTGCATATCTCATCCAAGATGGCCGCCAGCGGGAACATAGTTTTAACATTGGACTCTATGGTAAATACATTCAAAGATCTTCTTCTCAGAAACTACTAGTCCAATTAAAACTAAACTAAGCGACAATGGTCCTTAGGAGGTCCCATCCAAAAAATGTATCTGGCAGGTCCATACCTCATCCAAGATGGCCACCATCTGGAACATGGTTTTTACATTGGCCCTATTGATTTTAAGGGATCCTCTGCCCAAATGTTTTGAATTCTTATTTGAATTGTGGTCTGAATGTTTCAATTTCAGCATTATGTATTACCTTGATTATGAGGGGAACCCCTGCCCAAATTTTTTTTGAATGGTGTTCTGTTATGGGTTGTAATGGATGGTGGATCTTTCATTTGCCATGGAAACCAAACAAGAATACTGTAATTTTAGAAAAAAAAGTATTCTGCTAAATTTTATGTTTTGATTTCCTATTGGAAATGCCTTTTATCTATGTCAGCCATGGTCCAGGCGAGCGATTCAGGCTCTTGAGAGCCTCTTGTTTTAATATTTAGGCATAACTTGAAAAATTTTAATGAAAAAATCCTTAAAATCAAAACTTGAAAGATATCTCACAGTCTTGCAATTTGCTCTTCTTAATCTTCAAAGTTTTTTTCACAAACATGAACTGCCTGTCATTTCTTCAAGCCCTTGTTTTGTGTCTATAAGAATTGAAATAAATTTTCACTAGGCTATGGATAAATGTTTTTGTCATATATTTTTAAGTGTTTACAGTTTTATGATATATCACTTAATTATATACAGACATATATGTAAGTTTTCAAAAGTGTTATTTTAGATTTTTTTCTTCATGAGTGATGGTCGGGAGTCATTTCAAATATTTTGAAAATTAATGGCTGATGGTTATTAGTGAAGCATGTTATACTTAAATCCACTATGATTTTGAATAAAATATGAATTGTTGTTTTTACCAGAAAAAAAATGTGCCATTCTACGGCTCTATTCAACAGTGTTTTGTTTTCAGGTATCATCTTGTACTGGAGAATGGGTTACCTGACTGGAGACAGCCTATTTACTACTACAGGAGGGCCCGTAAAATGGGAATGTTTGAATTATTGTCACTGTTGTGTCTTATATTTACAGTAGGCCAATACATTGTGTTATGGGCTGTGTATGCAGAGAGAAAGTTTACAGTGGTAAGCTTATGTGCTGTTGTGAAAAAAAAAATAATACAAAACAAATTTTGATATTTTATAAATTAAAGAATTGGTGATAAAAAGATTTTTATACGACTGGAAAAATTTTGCGGTCGTATTATGGTATGGCGCAGTCGTCGGCGTCTGCACCGGCGGTGGCGTCTGTGGCCAGCATAACTTCATTTGTAGTGGACGGATCATCATCAAATTTCAGTATGTGGTTTCTTGGCATAAGGGCAATCCCGGGTTTTTATTTCGGGTTAGTGGCCCCACCTGTTTTAGAAAAAGGGGCCAAAAAGGGGTAAAAATGGGTATATTTGTGTCTGTGGACAGCATAACTTTGGTTCCATTGAACAGATCATTTTCAAATTTTAGTACGATGCTTCTTCGCACATGCTTTAACCCAGGCTATAATTTTATGTTCCGGGCCCCGCCCGTTTTAGAAAAAGGGGCCAAAAGGGGTTAAATTGGTTGTTTTCACATATTTGACTGTAGAATCTTTATTATTTAACCGATTTTGATAGGGTTTCTTTCAGTAAACTCCTTAGAAAATTTCCAATCTGGAGTAAGAAACGGATTTCATGTGGCATGTACCGTTCACGAGGTAAATGGGGCCCAAAAGGGACGAATTTCAAAAATTTCATTTTTTTAATTTTTAGTCCGATTTTGATGCAGTTTTTTTCAGAGGATTCCTTATGAAAAATTATCATAACCCTCTACTATTAGATTTTTGGTAACTTGTTTCCTTACCCAGCTATGAGGGGCCGAAGGGGGCCAAAATCATAAATTTACAGATAACCTAAAATTTTTATTTTTCATCGGATTTCGATGGGATTTTTTTCTTTGGATTCTTCTTGATGTAAGCTTGCAGTAGTATGTCAACGGATTTGGCTTAGCTCTTACGGTTTTCGAGCTATAAGGGTTTAAAGGGGCCACAACTGCAAATTTGCAGATTGCCTGAAATTTTTATTTTCCGATTTGCAGATTTCCTGAAATTTTTATTTTTCATCAGATTTCGATGGGATTTTTTTCTTTGGATTCCTCTTGATACTGTAAGCTTTCAGTAGTGTGTCAACGGATTTGGCGTAGCTCTTACCTTTTCCGTGCTATAAGGGTTCACAGGGTCCAAAACTGCAAATTTGCAGATTACCTAAAATTTTTATTTTTCATCACATTTTGGAGGGATTTTTTTCTTTGGATTCCTTTTGATATAAACTTTCAGCAGTATGTCAATGGATTGGGCGTAGCTCTTACCGTTTCCGAGCTATAAAGGGTCAAAGAGGAATCATAAGGAGTCATAAGGGCTAATTTTTATTTTCCCTATTTTGTGTCCAGCTAATTACTGGGTCAATCTCCTTATTGGGTCCGTCTTATTATTGTGTCAAGCTCTTTCCTATGTCCATACTCACTTTGAATTACACTTTTTCAAATTTAAGTGGACGACATGCTGCGGTCGTATCATGCTGCACTCAGCATAGCCCTTTGTTCTAATGTTTTTTATGCACAATAAATTTTTAGCCAATGACATTGCTTGATTTGCTTCTTAGCATTATGTATGATGTTAACCTCAATTCAATACTTACAGAAACAGCAAATTTTTTTGATAATTTAATCAAACTGATACTAATGATTTTTACACAAAATATTGTGTAACTTTTCAACTTGTTTTTTGATCATCATAGTCATTAAATGGTCCTTTCAAAGATTATGTTGTTTATTTTCCTATCTCTTTTATGATTGTGGCCAATGTGGAACGTAATTTAATTAAAGATACTATGGCAAATTCTCTGAAACTGCTGGAACAGTTTTTGATCGTAACAGTTGTTGAGTTATCCCATTCAAAGTTTTTGATTTCTATGTTTGTTCATCATCAAATAGAGTCTCCACTGCAGAACATACCACTACCCTATTGGAAATGCAATCATTGATCTTCTCCTCTGAAACTACTTGAACAGTTTTATCCTAAATTGATCATAATAGTCAAAGTTCTTAAGATAGCCCCTAGCAAGGAACATAATATTTTAACGTAGGATTCTATTGAAAATGCATCCAAAAAGCTTCTACTCTGACAGGATTATGTTGGATTGTTGAAAGGCCATATATGGTCCCAGTGAGAGATACAGGATCTTAGCCTCTTTTTGATACTTGATACTATTTGCAAATATTAAGGGGTCAAAGGGGCCAAAATATCACTTTAAATCAGTGCATCATTTTTATTTCATCATAGTTTTCAGAGATTTTTTTTGTTATCCTCTTCATATTAACTTTTCATTGTATGCAGATTGATTTTACTCACATCTGAACATTTTCATGCTATAGAGACCAAGGGAGTCAAAATATAACTTTTATAAAATGCTTTAAAGTTTACTGGGATTTGTTTCTTTGATTTGTTTTGAATTGATATTTCAGTTGCATCTATCTTTTTTTAGCAGGTACCATTTATAAGCTACATATAACAAACAAAAGTTGCCTAATCTCAATATCAAAACTGCATTCTTGTCAGAATTTAAAAAGATTTTGTTTCTTTGGACATATATCTCAGAGCCAGAGGTGTTTAGATGGACTTAGTGTTGCTCTAGTTGATATATAAGGTCCAACAGCATCACCAAAGCATTATGTCTACAGTCATTAGAACCCTGCATTGCACTGAGATGCAGGTACCCTGTAGTTTCCATTCATCCTGTCTTTTCGTGTTTCAGTAAGAATGATTTATATTTGGTCTGAATATTGGAAATGATGAATTGTATTATAAAAGTGATTTTCAGTTGTGTAGACATGCAGCTTCCTATTTGGCAATACTTTTTACAATGAAAACATATGTTTTGCTGGCCATTCATCAGTTCTAGTTTTTTTTGTGTTTACAATATTTAATTGTAACCTTGTTAAATCTCCTGTCATTGAGAATAACCAAATGGTCAATCAAATATGTTCCTAGAAATGTGAAAAGGTTTTGCTTCATGTTCCATTGCTTTTTTTTCATTTCAGTCTGAAAATTTTTCTGAAAGAATCAAGAAAACTGAATCAAAGAACAAAAAAATTAGAGGGAAGCTTGAGGATCAAATTGAAGAAGAGATGGAGATAGCTCTCAGTGCTATACAAAGACCAACATTATCAAAATTGTGGCCAGTAACACTTTCCCTGGGAATTATCTCCCTTTTGAAGAACTCTCCAACTTACTTTCAGCAGGTTATAGAATACATAAAATTAAAACGAGAGGAGAGAATGTCTGTAGAACAAGAGGATGATGAAAGTGATGATGGCACAGAAGGTTTGTATAAAAAGTACAAAAATTTGACATGAGAGCTTGAGATATCTGAAATTTTATCTTTTTCACAAAATATAATACAACACATAATTACTTACATATTTAAGAGATGGCCTTATTTTTTTATTTTGATGAAATATTAGTACATATTTCTGAAGTAATACATAAATATTACATTCAATGTCCAGAACCTTTAATGTGTAAGGTATATTATCTATAAGATATCACCCTTTTTGGCTGCTTTGTTATGGTTACAATTTTTCAATCAGTATAATCAACACTGCTTATCTTGTAGGCCATTTTCTAATTTGAAATTTCGTTTCTTTCCTGATATTTTCATTTAGAGACATCCCACATGAGGTCGCCAGGTTTTGTGCAAGACTGTGTCTCATGGAGAACGGTAATGGATTGGTAATTAAAGGGATACATTTAGTGTCTAATGGCAGTGACATGAAAAACATGATGCACAATATCTAAATGCTGATGGAATGGCTGATTTTTCATCTGCTATTTATATGGTTTTGAAGTCATGTTACCCAATCATTTCACTTTTTAATACATGTAATATTATTTTAGAAACAGTGAAAAAGNTGTCTGTGGACAGCATAACTTTGGTTCCAGTGAACAGATCATTTTCAAATTTTAGTATGATGTTTCTTCACACATGCTTTAGCCCGGGCTATGATTTTATGTTCCTGGCCCCCGCCCGTTTTAGAAAAAGGGGCCAAAAGGGTTAAATTGGTTGTTTTCACATATTTGACTGTAGAATCTTTATTATATATCGGATTTTGATGGGGTCTCTTTCAGTAAACTCCTTAGAAAATTTCCAATCTGGAGTATGCCATGGGATTTCACGTGGCATGTACCATTCACGAGATAAATGGGGCCCAAAAGGGGCGAATTTCAAAAATTTCATTTTTTTATTTTTAGTCCGATTTTGATGCAAATTTTTCAAAAGGATTCCTGATGAAAAATTATCATAGCGCTCTACTATTAGATTTTTGGTAACTTGTTTCCTTACCCAGCTATGAGGGGCCGAAGGGGGCCAAAATCGTAAATTTACAGATAACCAAAAAATTTTATATTTCATCGGATTTGGAGGGGATTTTTTCTTTGGATTCCTCTTGATGTAAGCTTTCAGTACGGATTTGGCATAGCTCTTACCGTTTCTGAGCTATGAAGGGCTGAAGGGGCCAAAATTGTAAATTTACAGATAACCTAAAATTTTTATTTTTAGTCGGATGTCGATGGGATTTTTTTCTTTTGAATTTTCATTGGATTGCGATGGGATTTTTTTCTTTGGATTCCTCTTGATGTAAGCTTTCAGTACGGATTTGGCGTAGCTCTTACCGTTTCCGAGCTATGAAGGGCTGAAGGGGCCAAAATTGAAAAGTTACAGATAACCTAAAATTTTTATTTTTCATTGAATTTCGATGGGATTTTATTCTTTGATTCCTCTTTATGTAAGCTTTCAGTCTTATGTCAGCGGATTTGGCGTAGCTCTTACCGTTTCTGAGCTATGAGGGGCCGAAGGGGGCCAAAATTGTAAATTTACAGATAACCTAAAAAATTTATTTTTCGTTGGATTTCGATGGGATTTTTTTCTTTGGATTCTACTTGATGTAAGCTTTCAGTAGTTTTCAACGGATTTGACATAGCTCTTGCTGTTTCCGAGCTATGAGGGGCCGAAGGGGGCCAAAATCGTAAATTTACAGATTACCTTAAATTTTTATTTTTCATCGCATTTCGATGGGATTTTTTTCTTTTGATTCCTCTTGATATAAGCTTTCAGTATCATGTCAATGGATTGGGCAAAGCTCTTACCGTTTCTGAGCTATAGAGGGTCAAAGATGAATCCTAAGGAGTCATAAGGGCTAATTTTTATTTTCACTAGTTTGTGTCCAGCTAATTACTTGGTCAATCTCCTTATTGCTTCCATCTAATTATTGTGTCAAGCTCTTTCCTATGTCCATACTCACTTTGAATTACACTTTTTCAAAATTCAGTGGACGACATGCTGCGGTCGTATCATGCTGCGCTCGGCGTAGCCCTTTATTGGCTGCTTTGGTATGGTTACAATTTTTCAATCAGTATAATCAACACTGCTTAGCTTGTAGGCCATTTTCTAATTTGAAATTTCGTTTCTTTCCTGATATTTTCATTTAGAGACATCCCACATGAGGACGCCAGGTTTTGTGCAAGACTGTGTCTCATGGAGAACGGTAATTGATTGGTAATTAAAGGGATACATTTAGTGTCTAATGGCAGTGACATGAAAAAATGATACACAATATCTAAATGCTGATGGAATGGCTGATTTTTCATCTGCTATTTATATGGTTTTGAAGTCATGTTACCCAATCATTTCACTTTTTAATACATGTAATATTATTTTAGAAACAGTGAAAAAGGTGAAGAGAAAAGTAAAACAAGAGTTTCCAGAATATAATGCAGAGTTGGCTGGGGCTGGGCCCGTTGTTTATACTCCTGTAGGATATGACGAGGATAATCAGAGCTTACAAGTCACAGAGAAAAAGGTGAAGTATTAATATCATTCTTGTAGAGATTTCAACTATTGCCAAATATGTATTGGCCTGGTCTGTATTTAGCTCCTCTAAACCCATAGGTCAGTGGATGGATCCCTGTCAGAATTATATCTGATGAGCCTACATATCAATGTAGAATGTCTTCACTGCCAGATACATTTTAACAGAGGACTGTTGTCAGAATTGCACGAAAAATTGTCCACTAGCACAACTTTGGTGTAATGGTCATTTGGTGGATCATTTTCAGATTGACTTGTATATCTACTTCTTTGACAGCAAACCAAGATGGTCATCACATCGAAACATAGCTTTTCAAACAACTGCATGGACTATTCTATCATTTAAATCTCTGGTTCAAAAAGTTATATGTTCTGTACATGTTATACTATATATGAACCTTCTGGTTCAGAAAACTATATGTACTTTACAACCATTGAATTTTCTTGTTTTAGGGTGAATGGGATGATGAAGAATTAGCACTGCTTGCTAAGGCTGTATGTAAGTTTCCTGGAGGTACACCAGGAAGGTGGGAAAAGATTGCAGTGATGATGGAGAGACCAGTTTCTGAGGTAATATCACATAAATCAAACCCCTTAATATCAAAGTTAAATAGAGATGAATTCCTTTAAAACTACAATGTATTTATTTTACTAAATTACTTTCATAAAATTACTTTTTTAGCTCACCTGACCCAAATGATAAATGTAAGCTATTGCATTCAACTTGAATGATGTATGTAATATCTTTACAAAAAATTGTTTCATTCATCTTAAAAACACATAGCCATCAGCACAGAACTATGTTTCACATTAGGTGCATTGTTCAAAATATCATTTTCATCATCTGCTCTTAAAACTACTACAGAAACTTTACCAAACTGATCTTGAATTTGGATCCAACAAAAGGCATGACTGCCATGGCAGAACATAATTTAAAATTGAACCTAAGGGGGAAATGACATTTTGTCATCTCCTGTGAAACCACTGAACAAATTCAACCAAATTTTACAGGAATGATGTATGGAAGGTCATTTATAAAAGAAACAAAAACTCATTTTGTCTAGATCCAATAAAAACATGCCATATTGGTTCATGGTAAAACATTGGACTCTAATGGAAAACCATCCTTTTCATCATGTGCTCTGAAACTATCGAACTTATTTTGACCAAACTGTACTGGAATGATGTATATCAGGTCCTTTACAAAGATTGCTCATTTGAGTTGACCCTCACAGAAACATGTCTGTCAGCATGGAACATAGTTTAACATTGGATCCTATGGGAAAATTATATTTTGATTATATCCTCCAAACTACTGAAACAACTTCAACCAAACTTTACATAAATGATGTATGGCAGGTATTTAATGGAGGTTGCTTATTTTGGTCCAATCAAGTTGCATTAGAAAGTAAGAAATGCCTTACTTTTTATACCCCCCCTTTGAAAAAGCGGGGGGTATAAAGTGATGGCTGTGTCCCTCCGTTCGTCTGTCCATCCGTCCGTCCATCACACATTTTTAGTCACAGTTTTCTCAGCTTGTATATGTTGGAATGATTTCATATTTGGTCAGAAGCTTGATTATGATAAGTTGTAATGTGTAAGCTATTTTTGGGTGTGTCATGTTACTACTTCCTGTTTTCCGATATGTTTTACTATAACACACTATGGATGAGAAATTTTCGTCACAGTTTTCTCAGCTTGTATATGTTAGAAGGATTTCATATTTGGTCAGAAGCTTGATTATGATGAGTTGTAATGTGTAAGCTATTTTTTGGTTTTTTGTGTTGCTCCTTCCTGTTTGCCAATATATTGAAGACTATGGATGAGAAATTTTCATAACAGTTTTCTCAGTTTGTATATGTTGGAATGATTTCATATTTGGTCAGAAGCTTGAGTATGATGAGTTGTAAAGTGTAAGCTATTTTCGGGTCTGCTGTGTTGCAACTTCCTGTTTGCCGATATGTTGAAGTTTTACTATAACACACTATGGATGAAAAATTTTCCTCAGCTTGTATATGTTGGAATGACTTCATATTTGGTCAGAAGCTTGATTATGATGAGTTGTAATGTGTAAGCTATTTTTGGGTGTGTCATGTTGCTACTTCTTGTTTGCCGATGTGTTGAATTTTTACTATAACACACTGTGGATGAAAAATGTTTGTTGCAGTTAACTTGAATTGTATGGGTTGGACTGATTTCAAAGTTGGTCCCACTGGAGCTTTATGATAATGACTTTTAATGTGTAAGTTATTTTGAGGTCTGCCATATTACCACTTCCTGTTTGCCAATATGTTGAAGTTTTACTTTGACACTTTATGGATGAGAATTTTTCGTCATAGTTTATTTGGCTTCTACAAGTGGGAATTATAAGGGCCCTGCATGGAGATGCGGATGCCCTATAGTTTTCACTTTGTCCGTCCGTCCGTCTGTCCGTCCTTCTGTCCCGTGTCCGTCAACAATTTTTTTTGGTCAAAGTTTTCTCGGCTTTTACAGGTGGGAATGATTTCATATTTTGTCTAAAGCTTTATGATGATTAGTTGTACCATGTAAGCAATTTTCAGGTTTGCAGTGCCACTACTTCCTGTTTGCCGATACTTTAACTTTTTTTATACCACTCTATGGATGAAAATTTTTCGTCAAAGTTTTCTGGGCTTCTACAACTGGGAATGATATGATATTTAGTCAAAAGCTTCATGATGATGAGTTGTAACGTGTAAGCTATTTTCAGGTTTGCCATGCCACTACTTCCTTTTTGTCGATACTTTAACTTTTTATAGTACCACTGTATTGATGAAAATTTTCGTCAAAGTTTTCTTGGCCTCTACAACTGGGAATGATATGATATTTGGTCTAAAGCTTTATGATGATGAGTTGTAATGCGTAAGCTATTTTCAGGTGTGCCATGCCACTACTTCCTTTTTGGCGATACTTTAACTTTTTATTATACCACTCTATGGATGAAAATTTTCATCAAAGTTTCCTGGCCTCTACAACTTGGAATGATTTGATATTTGGTGTTTATTGTACCACTCTATTGATGAAAATTTTTGCAAAGTTTTCTTGGCTTCTACAACTGGGAATAATTTGATATTTGGTCTAAAGCCTCATGATGATGAGTTGTATCGTGTAAGCTACATGTATTTTCAGGTTTGCTGTGCCACTACTTCCTGTTTGCCGATACTTTAACTTTTTATTATACCACTCTATGGATGAAAATTTCATTAAAGTTTTCTTGGCCTCTACAACTGGGAAGGATTTGATATTTGGTGTAAAGCCTCATGATGATGAGTTGTATGGTGAAAGCTATTTTCAGGGTAGGAAGTGAACTTTTCTGTACAGTAATCAACAATTTAAGAATTCAAAGATTTATGTACTAAGCTAAAGATAATTCAATTCAATATGTACAGAAACAGGATAAAATTCGTCTCTTGATATATCAGCCACACTTAGACTTTGTTTGCTAGAAAAGAGAACTTTATTTGCAGGTATTATATTTTAATTGTACATGTATATATGATTATGAAGCTACCAATTCATTTCACTGGTTATAATATCTCGCCCACAATACAATTGGAGAATTGAAATAAATAAAAAGGAGTATTTCCCCAAAAAAATCACAAACAGAATGTTAATTTTAAAATATTTTCATAAACAATGTTGATAATTTGGTACAAAGGAAGTGACTGCCTATTGCGAGGCCCTCCTGCATTCAGGAGTACCTCTAGTTATAGTCCATTCCTGTTTACCGACATGTTTAACATGTGACAATGTTGTGGAACGAGGTGAGCTTAGCAGACTGTGGCTGCTTCTATGTTTGATTTTAAATCTGTGGTGGGGTGGGACATTTGATATGCATTCACATAACAGCTAACTACTGAAAAAGTTGTACATGGATTTTAATATAATGATGTTTTTCTGAAAGCTGAAACATTTTTACATTGTTAGAGTAATTTATGTTCCATTATAGCAAGTAATTTCTTTGATAATCATGATTGAAATTTGTAATCAAGACATTTTCATTGATTTTTTTTGTTACTTCCGGTTTACATCAGTAAAAAATGCACCACAATTTGCACCCATAAAAGACTTTAAAAGAAGTTCACAGAATTTCTCAAAATTAATAATTTATTTGTTTTATTATAATGCTGTAAGGTAATAGGTACGTATAAATAGCAAAGTTTTTGGATTTTGATTAAGTTTTACATGCAAGTGCATCAAATGAAGCTGAATTCCAAAGTGAATAAAATCGGTTTAGCTTTTTTAATGTTTGAAATACGAACGATTGAAAAATATACCAGTTATATATATGTTGTATTCATATAGAATCTATGTGAAATGTACACAAAAATAATATAATAATCTTCTTTAAATTGCCCGTTTATGAAAACGTATCCTACAATTTTTCTGCAAAAGAGAATTGTTTTAAACAATGAAATTCCCGTTTTAATAGTGTAAATTTTATAAAGGGTCACCGAATTCATTTCTCCGGTATAAATAGTTGAACATAGAATAGGCACTCCAAAAATTGATTTTTTCGATAAAAGCCGCTGTCAAAATAAAAGCTATGATTTTAGGCATGATTTGAAAGATGAACAACTATTCAGGGATCTATACCACGAAAACGAACTTGGTGACCATATAAAAAAATTATATCAATAAAACAGAAATCACTTTGGCAACATAATATCAGTTTTTTAGAAAAATTGTAGGATACAGTTTGAAAAGACGATAATTTAAAGTGAAAATTCAAGTTATTTTATGTTCATTCTAAAGCAAATTTATAATGTTCACCGATAGAGGCGCTTATTTACATACCTCTCACCTTAAAGATAGTGTCTCAAAATTGACAAAATTTCACACCTGGTGATATATTTCCAATTTTACATGACATGCTTATCCTTCTCCTTTATATCCTTGCTATAGGTTTATGTAGGTTCACTATATATATAAATATCAAAATACCAAAGTTACTGTTAATATGCACATTTCGACAACTTATGTCTCATCAGTGCAGATAAAACCAAAAAAAAGTTAAAATAAAGTTATTTTTACAGGTAACTGCAAAGGCTAAGACACTGAAAGGATCCTATAACATTACAGTTAACTCAGCTTTACAAGGTAATTTATTATTTATTACTTCTGTGAAATGTGTATAGAAAGATGATAATACACATTCTATATCAGCCAATCATATCTGTTGATTATGTACATTTGAACTTGGTTTGCTCGAACACCCAAGGGACTGATGTAAATAGTTCGAGCCAGAGGGTTGTTGGAGCTATTGAGGTCTAACTGTGTTCAAACTTGAACAAAGGGACCAGAAAATGGGTTGGAGACATCCATGGTGTTCGATTTATTACAGTTCGAGCCATTGAAGTTCTACTGTATTTGTGTATGTCTAAAGTAGGCTATAAAATGTATACATTTTATTTTGGAAATGTAAATTAATAATATGATGTGTGATCATGCCAGGAACTCTTGCTATCCTTGCCTCTGATACCATTAAATGTATAGGCTGGCAAATTAGTGAATGTTGTTCATTTTAATTACAACATCTTTAGAATGAAGGCACAATTTACAGGTTACACTACAACAATATGAAATAAATAATTTTACCAAATCACTCATTTCAATAAGTATCATATTATATTCGAAATATTCGAGCAACAAATATTTTTGGGAGATAAAGTATTGGTGAAATTGCATTTTTAATTATATATGAACAAGTAAAACCATTCATATACATGTTGGAAAGGTAAAATTTTAGAAAATATTGTTTTTCACCTGAAAGTTTGAAATTATGTCAAAGTGTTTGAAGAAACTATAGTGTGTGGATGAAGTGTTTGAAGAAACTATAGTGTGTGGATCTTTATTCTGTTGAACATCGTGTAGCCTATTCATTGCTTGGTTCCGTGGTATATAGCATTATTACATTATTGCGTTTGAGTAATGTGCAAACTTACCTTTTCTCCAGACAACCATGCAAAAATTATCCAAAACATTCCCCCTCCGAGCATATATGCTTTCCCCCCGCAATATCTGCTGGTATGCTGTGAGTATGAGTTGCAATTCATAGAAGACACTTTAAACATAGGAGAAATGTACATTGTTATACTTTATACAACAGATTGTAACATTCTGGTAGTAACCTCATGGTGACTTCAAGATGAAGAACGACAGTAAAACGGTTGTTCCATTGCTTGGTTCTACTATGTTTTTGTAGGCACTTCGTCTCATGTGCATTTACTCCATATCCTTCCAATGTTTGATATTATAATAAATTGTTACAAGTGTATTCAGCTTGCCTGACCCAAAGGGTGTGAACTATTGCTATCACTTGGCATCCTTTGTCCCTCTCGTCTGTTAATTTTTCACATTTTCATCTTCTTCTCTGAAACTGCTGAAGCAACTTCAACCAAACCTTACAGGAATGATGTACTAAAGGTCTTTCACAAAGATGCTTTGTAAAAATTACTCATTTCAATAGGATCAGACATAAAACACTGGTGCCAATGAAGAACATAGCTAAACATTAGACCCCTTTGGTAATAAACATCATTTTTTGTTATGCATGGCATAGAAGCATTTTGTCAAGTGAGCGATACAGGCTCAGTCTCTCGGCCTCTAGTTTACATTCTGTTGCATTGTTGCTATGATAAAATTTATTAACATATGTTATGAATTTATTTTTATTTGAAGGAGGTTTACTGAAACAACCAAAGAAATCTCAAGTAATTACTGAAGACATGATATCTAAAAATACAGAGTTATCTTCCTTTGATGATAATACTGACACTAGTGATATTCAGCTTCGTAGACGACACAAAAATAAACCACAAAAAACTGCAGATAGAACTTTGTCTATAGCTAATACTCAGCCCACCAAAGATGATGGGCGTAAATCTGAATTAAAACATGTAAACAAAGGAGAAAAAGTCTCAGACAGTTCAAATGTCTTGAGTTCTAAAGGAAGTTCAAAATTGACAAATGGCATTGATACGGACTCTGGATCAGAAACAAAATTAGTGGATGATTCAGAGGGATGGAATAAGAATCTGCAGACTATATTTGAATGGGGACTTAGACAATATCCTAAAGGAACTGACCAAAGATGGGAGAAAATTGCTAATCATATACCAGGAAAGACCAAGGTAGATAACTTAAGTTAAGTTTTCAATATATATCTAGAAATACTAGTATTTTTTTGTTTTTAGCAGAGTTGTGACGAAGTCGAACTCGGCTTATAATTTGATGAATGGTGTCTGGGCATATAGGCGTCCGGGCGTCAGCTTTTGGTTTCCGCATGATATCTTGAGAACCACACGTCATATCCAAATGAAACTTTGCACAGACATGTGTTATGATAAGAGGAAGATCCCTATTGATTTTGAGGTTTGGGGGACAAAGTTCAAGGTCACAACTTCTAAAAATAGAACAAAAATTTGACTTTTCCGTTTCTACACAATATCTCCAGAACCACATTACACATCCAAATGAAACTTGGCATAGACATGAGTTATGTTCAGTGGAGGAACCATATTGATTTTGAGGTTTGTGCGACAGAGGTCAAGGTCACAACTTCAAAAAATGTAACAAAAATTAAACATTTCAATAAAGCCTAAAATCACAGGTTTGGTATTATTTGATAACAAAAATAACTAAAAAAAGTTTTATTGTTCGTACAAAAGTAGTTTTTATATTGCTTTAAGATGTAAATTCATGTTAAGGTTCGAATTGTATTCTCCAACACACTTTTTTTGGATGACAATAATGTAAAAAAAAGATATACATGTATTGAAAAGTCAAAATTAAAAAAAGGGAGGTAATTAATTTAATATGAAGAAGTATTCAATATTACTAAAAGTCCTTTGCAATGTCCAGTAGAAATAAAACCTTACCGGTAGATGAAAAAAATACATTTGTGTATTTTGATTTTTTGTAAATCATTGATTTCAGCTATACGTATTACCTGAATTATAAGGGGAACCCCTGCTCAAATTTTTTTTAAATGGTGGTCTGAAATGGGTTGTAATGAATAGTGGAGCTCTCAGTTGCCATGGAAACAAACCAGAACACTGAATCTTTCAAAAATAAGTATTCTGCTACATATTTTCTGTAGCATTATAAATTAGATTATAAGAGGAACCCCTGCCAATTTTCTTTTATGAAAAAGGGGGGGGGCTCAGAATGTTTTGATTTCAGCAATACATATTACATGTACCTAGATTATAAGGGGAATCCCTGCCCAATATTTTTTTGAATGGTGGTCTGAAATGGGTTGTAATGGATAGTGGAGCTTTCAGTTACCATGGAAACCAAACCAGAACACTGAGTCTGAGAAAAACAGTATTGTGCTACATATTTTTCTTCACAATTTTAGAAACATGTTTAAACTAGATTATAAGGAGAACCCCTGCCAAATTTTTATTTTGAAAGGGGGACTTGGAATGTTTTGATTTCAGCAATATGTATAAACTTGATAATAAGCTTAAGGGGAACCCCTGCCCAAACTTTTTTGAATGGTGGTCTGAAATGGGTTGTAATGGATAGTGGAGCTTTCAGTTACCATGGAAACCAAACCAGAACACTGAATCTTTGAAAAAAAATCTGCTTCATATATTTCTTCACAATTTCAGAAATATGTATAAACTAGATTATAAGGGGAACCCCTGCCATTTTTTTTTTTTTTTGAAAGGGGGCTTGGAATGTTTTGATTTCAGCAATATGTTATGTAACCTGGATTATAAGGGGAACCCCTGCCCAAATTTTTTTTGAGAGGTGGTCTGAAATGAGTTGCAATGGATAGTGGAGCTTTTGGTTGCCATGTATACCAAACTAGAATTGGAAATCTTTAGAAAAATAGGCATTCTGATACATACTTATACCATTTCAGCAATAATAAAAAAAAATTAATTTTAAGGGGAACCCTCGCCCAAAGTTTTTTTTTTTTCTTGGAAAGGGACTTGAAATGTTTTGACTTCATGCAGTTATCAGCAGTATGTATTACCTAGATTATAACCTCTGCCAAATTTTTAGTCAAGCATCCTCAAAAGTTCCATTAAAAATCTCTGATTGAAATAAAAGAATTTATATGCTTATATGCAACTATTTGCCTATCCGATGTTGTACTTATGAAAATAACAAATGTTCGCAACTCGGCTTTTGCACCTTTGGTGCGTTTTCTGATTTTTTTTGATTTTTTTTTCCTGCAGAAGTGTTTCAAGTGCACCAAAAAAAAACCTTTTTAGCTCACCTGACCCAAAGCTATTGCCATCACTTGTCGTCCGTCGTCTGTCGGATAACTTTTCACATTTTCATCTTCTCCTCTGAAACCACTGAAGCAAATTCAACCAAACTTTACAGGAATGATGTACTAAAGGTCCTTTACAAAGATTGCTCATTTGGTTTCGATCCAATAAAAAACATGGCCGCCAGCGCGGAACTTAGGTTTAACATTGGACCCTATGGGAAAATTCACATTTTCTTCTTCTCCTCTGAAATCACTGAAGCAAATGCAACCAAACTTTACAGGAATGATGTTCTAAAGGTCCTAAACAAAGATTGCTCATTTTGTTCTGATCAGAAAAAAAAACATGGCCCCCAGCACGGAAAATAGTTTAACATTGGCCCTATGGGAAATTCATATTTTCATCTTCTCCTCTGAAACCACTGAAGCAAATTCAACCAAACTGTACAGGAATGATGTATGGAAAGTCCTTTACAGAGATTGCTCATTTCGTTCCGATCTGATAAAAAACATGGCTGCCAGCGCAGAACTTAGGTTTAACATTGGACCCTATGGGAAATTCATATTTTCATCTTCTCCTCTTAAACCACTGAAGGAAATTCAACCAAACTATACAGGAATGATATATGGAAGACCCTTTACAAAGATTACTCATTTCGTTCCAATCTGATAAAAAACATGGCCGCCAGCGCAGAACTTAGGTTTAACATTGGACCCTATGGGAAAATTCACATTTTCTTCTTCTCCTCTGAAACCACTGAAGCAAATTCAACCAAACTTTACAGGAATGATGTTCTAAAGGTCCTAAACAAAGATTGCTCATTTTGTTCCGATCAGAAAAAAAAAACATGGCCACCAGCACGGAAAATAGTTTAACATTGGCCCTATGGGAAATTCATATTTTCATCTTCTCCTCTGAAACCATTGAAGCAAATTGAACCAAACTGTATAGGAATGATGTATGGAAGGTCCTTTACAAAGATTGCTCATTTCCTTCTGATCTGATAAAAAACATGGCCGCCAGCGCAGAACTTAGGTTTAACATTGGACCCTATTTGAAAATTCACATTCTCTTCTTCTCCTCTGAAACGGCTGATGCAAATTCAACCAAACTTTACAGGAATGATGAACTGAAGGTCCTTAACAAAGATTGCTTATTTCTTTCTGATCCAATTAAAAAGATGGCTGTCAGCATGAAACATAGTTTAACATTGGACTCTATGGGAAAATTCTTATTTTCTTATTCTCATCTGAAACCGCTGAAGCAATTTCAACCAAACTTTACAGGAATGATGTACTAATGGTCCTTAAAAAAGATTGCTTATTTCGTTCCGATCCAATAAAAAACATGGCCGCCAGCTTAGAATATAGTTTATTTTGGCCCTATGGGAAATTCACATAAAAACATGGCCACCATGAAGAACATCAAAACCCTGCTGTTCAGCATTTTGTCAGGTGAGCGATACAGGCTCAGTGTCTGAGCCTCTAGTTTTAACAGCATCATCAATAATGAATAACAAATGCAGCAACTTTCATTGCAATATTTGAATCAGAAATGGCAAATACAAGCCAATTCAAAATACCCTTGCATATGGTATGTAAGAATTTACATAACCTTTATCAGCATGTGATTTGATTTTCAATCTGTAGTTCAAATTATGACTTGAACTTTAATGTCCAAAGTTTAACTTGAACTTTATTGTCCAAAATATGACTTGAACTTAATTGTCCAATATATGTCTTGAACTTTGTTGTCCAAAATATTACTTGAACTTTTTTGTCCAAAATATGACTTGAACTTTATTGTCCAAAATATTACTTCAACTTTAATTGTCCAAAATAATTTGAACTTTGAATAACTTAAATATACTTTACATCACATATCAATGAGAAAAGATATTTGTAGAGACACAATGGCTTATCTAATTTGGAATATTGGGTTTAATTTATATCTGAAAAAAAAAACTGAAAATATACCTGTACCAGATAAATTAATTGAGAACTGAATGGTTCCTTATGTAAAATGAAATGTTATTTATGGTAAGAGTTGTTTTTGAGAAATGTTCAAACAGATATGATTTATGTGGCCTTTGTCATCTTTTTACAGGAAGACTGTGTTGTTAGATTCAAGTATTTAGCAGATCTAGTCAAGAAGAAGAGGGAACAAAAAGCACAAGAAAGCTGAAATTTTATCTATGCTACAATTTCATACTGCCAAAGAATTGTTAACATTTAGTATTTAAAACATGTCAAAACATATGTAATATGGAAATTAGTAGTGTTACTTGAAGAACTGTAAAAGTGATTATTTATCAACAAACTTGTTCTCGTCTTGATATAGCTGAAATATTGCTGAGTAGACGTTAAACAATATTCAATCAATCAATCAATCAATGAAGAACTGTAAAGTATACTGCCAAACAAATATAAATATGATATCTTTATACACCCCCCTTTTTTTGAAAAAAGCAGGGTATTTTCTTTGTGTCCGTCCGTTCGTCCGACCTTTGTATCTGCAACTTAACCTATTCCTAAAACCAATGAATGGAATTCTATGAAACTTTCAGAGAATCTTTATCCCATGATGTCATTTTGGACTTTGTATTTAAGATTTTGATTTGACTCATTTTTAGGGTTTCACATAGCCCATACATGAACTTAGCCATGCATTGTCACTTGGGGGTACTGGTATGGTATCCGCAACTCCTCCTAAACCAGTGAATAAAATTTGATGAAACTTTCAGAGAATCTTTATCACATGATGCCATAGTGCACCTCCTATTTTACATTTTGATCTGTTCAATTTTTGGGTAATCCATAGCCATACATTGACTTAGCAATGCATTAATTGCCATTACGGGGTAATAGTATAGTATCCGCAGCTCCTCCTGAACCAATAAATGAAATTAGATCAAACTTTCAGAGAATCTTTATTACATTAATCACAGTGCACGTCCTAATTAAAATTTTGATCTGACCAGTTTTGGGGTTTCCCATTGCAATACATGGACGTAGCCATGTATTTTTATGAGAGTGTACTCGGATGCCATCCACAACTGAATGGAATTTGATGATTTATCAGGTGAAGTCATATTGCTCCTTCAAATTATAAATTTTCATCTTACCTATTAATGGAGTTTCCCATTACCATACTTAGACTCTGCAATCCATGTATCATGTGGGGGGAGTGGTGGAATAATTTAGTGAGTTAGGCTCACAGTATTTGTAGTTAATTGTGTGTTTTAAAAGCCCAAAACTTTAAAGCCTTTTCTTGACTATTGATGAAATTTTTTAAGAGAAAGGAGTATTTGTAAATACAAGTACCTGTTACCTTCAAAACTTTCGAGGTACGGTAATTGAAATATTCCATAATATTTTTACTTCGTATAGGTCATGTATATATGTTTTACTCAACACAACTGAAGATGATCAATAGATTACCGCAAATGTGTATTGTATGCATCACCTGAATATTTTTTTAATAAACTTTTTATTTGTTTAAAACAACAAATGTACTAGTCATGTATACTATATTGCTTGTCAATCACTACAGTAAAAAGCAAAATCATTTAAAATGAAATTTAGTGATTGTGTTTTTTTCTTTCATTTATATTAAGAAAATCAAAGATCTTTCATACCTGCCAACTTTTGAAAATCTCCATGGGGGTTTTTATGCGCGACCTTCCTTTTCAGTCGTGTGAGAGTTTGCGGCGTTTTACGCGAAGTTTTTTGTCTAATACTTGAAAATGGCTTGACACCCTGTTGATGCTCTTTTTTATCAAATACAAATATCTAGGTGTTATAGAAGAT
>MJUU01012074.1:68788-86666 GCA_002080025.1 Modiolus philippinarum | reverse complement strand
GCATTCAAATGCCTTCTCCTCTGAACCCACTGAGCCAATTGGAACCAAGTTTGGTTACAATAGTCTTTAGATGTTTTCCTTCAAAGTTTGTGATTTTAATGTTCATACCTCAATCAAGATGGCCGCCAGCAGGGAACATAGTTTAACATAGGGACCCTGCGGGAAATGCATCCAAAGATCTTCTCCTGAAACTACCAAGTCAAATTGAACCAAACTTTGTCACAATAGTCCTTGGGTGGTCCCCTTTAAAGATTGTGATTTTTACGTTCTTACATCATCCAAGATGGCCGCCAGCGTGGAACATAGTTTAACATAGGGACTCTATGGGAAATGCATTCAAATGTCTTCTCATCTGAACCTACTGAGCCAATTGGAACCAAACTTGGTTACAATTGTCTTTGGGTGATCCCTTCCAAAGTTTGTGATTTTTAGTTTGTACCTCATCCAAGAATGAAAATGTAACATCTGCTGAACTGGTTTATACATGTAGTATGAATGGGTAGTCTATAGGTGACAATGAATAAAACCAGTGACCAGGTGAGCGATTCAGGCTCATGTGAGCCTCTAGTTTTTCTTTTCCTTTTGAAGATCCTGGCAGATTCAGCCATTGTAGTTGTTTGCTGTTATCTTCTTCATATTAATTTTGATCATTTGTTGAGAATGAATTTGCTATTACCATTATTGTATTTATTAAACTTTAAAATTACTAAACAGAGAGGTCAAGAGTCGAAGTATATGAGACAAAAAGACAAATCAGGTAGAAACCACCGGCAAAATTGTCGACCGCAATGGTCCCGACTTTGTACAGGCATTTCAAATGAAATGATGGATTAAACCGGTTTATGGCTATCCAAACTTCCCCTTTCATCGCGGTAATGTCCGGTAGCAACTCAACAGCAATTTCCATTGAAAGGACGTAGACAGTTGATCATCCCAGTATTAAGTAAAGAAAGAATCTTGAATCAAGAGTTCGGACCAACCTTCAAATCCACAAGGGACTGATGTCTATTAAAGAACTTTTGTAATGATCGCATAAGACGGATTTTTTTAAGCCTTGATTAAAAGGCGGCCAGGTTGATAGCTATATCTAATGAGAGAGTCTTTATAATTTGTTCTAACCCTCTCGTAAAGAATAAGCTGGGAAACATACACTCCGTTAGCGCAAGCTGGAATATTATTGTCAATGTTAGGGAAATTGAAATTTTGAATTTAAATCGTCCATTTCTCATAAATTTTTAGTGCTGAGATGACAATTTTTGTCAAATTCGAGATGTAAATGATAAGTTTTTTTTTCTATTTAGCAATATTTATAGTTTGCTTTGTCCTATTTTCATTAAATTTTTGCAATAACATAATACCTGAGACAGTATGCAGATTATGTAGACACATCCATTTTGTAAAAAGAGGATCACATACTTGACAGGTCTAAGAATGACCGGATTGATTGACGGCATCATAACTTGTGATATTTGTATTTGGACTGGGGAAAACAGAAGTAAAGTCGCACCACAAACTTGCACATTTTCAACATGATGTAATGTATCTTTGCTCTTAAGTAAAATTCACCTGGATTGGTGTCCAACGACTCCGGCTAAAGAGCTGCGTCCCAAGATGGTGGATAAGAGAATGCTCTGTCTATACGGGTTAGTCAGGTTATAATACGGAAAGCCTAACCACGACCATTTTTGCCAAACAGTGTGAAGAAATGCCGCCCAATTCAATATCAAGGACCATTTTTTTTAAGTTTTACTTCAAATCAGACTTGCTGGGAGTCGTATGTAGAAGGTTTAATTTACTGCCCCTACCCATTTCTTTGGACAGGAAAATTGAAGAAATGGGTATGAATTGAAGAAATGGGTATGAGCAGAAAATTTATTCCTGCACTGAAAACTCGTTATCCCTTTACTTCCTTCCACATTACTTTTTATATGTAACTATTTGAATTGATTAACTGGCTTTCGTCCTGATGTAGCACAAATACTGCTTACTTGACGTAAAACTAAAACTAACTAATAAATCAAGAAAAAAAAATTATGCTACCTCCTTGGACCCACATTTTGTAAAGAAGGAGCATGGAAAATACATATGGTGGGTCCCTGGGACTCCACCTCACAGAAGTACACGTATATATCCCTGATTTAGATAATATAATTGTGTTTTGGTTTTAACAAATGCTATGTCGGTGGTGTCTCTTACGAATTGATTGATTGATTGATTGATTATTGTTTAACGTCTACTGAGCAATATTTCAGCTATATCAAGACGAGAACAAGTTTGTTAATAAATATTCACTTTGGGGTATGGAAAGGGTCATGGGACGGGAAATTCTGACTGCCATTGGAAAAGTAGGGTGAAATCGAAAGGGGCTGGCAATTTACCTTGTAGCCGATCACCTACGGACCACTCAAAAAAGAGCTGGCTACAAGCCCCGTTTAGGAGGGGTCATACCCCGCAAGCCGGGGATACTAGGTCCTATTTCTATACCCCGGGGTTCCCTTAGGATGTATTTTATGGAAATCGGCTTTATAAGTCATACTAGAAACAAAGGGCTTCGCGGAGCGCAGCATGATACGACCGCTGAAATTTGAACAAGTGTAATATAAAATGAATGGACCCAGTCACTATATGGACACAACCAGGAGACGGAAACAGCAATTAGCTGGACACAAACAAGAAATTAGCCCTTTTGACCCTTTACAGCTCGGAACTGTCAGATATACTATTGAAAGCTTAAGACAGGGGGATCTAAAGAAAAAATCCAATTGAAATATGATGAAAATAAAAAAATTACGTTATCTCCACATTTGTAATTTTGGACCCTTTTGGTCCCTCATAGCTCCGAAAGAAAATATGTTATCAAATATTTTATGGTTAAACACCGTATTAATTTTTCATACGGAATCCATGGAAAAAACTGCATCAAAATCGGACTAAAAATAAAAAAAATAATTTTTTTTTGTGATTCACCCCTTTTTGGGCCCTATTTATCTCATGAACGGTACGTGCGACGTGAAATCCGTTGGCATACCACTGATTGGAAATTTTCTCAGGAGCACACTGCAAGAAACCCCATCAAAATCTGATGAATAATAAAAATCCTCAAGCCAATTATTTGAATACACCCAATATTTCCCTTTTTGGTCCCTTTTTTTAAAAACGGGAAGGGCCGTAAAATCCAAAACCACTCAAAGCCATCCTTTTGTGCAAAGGAACATTGTGTTAAAATTTCATAAGGATTGATAGACTGGAACTTAAGTTATTTTTATAATTTTTAAGATTCGCCCCTAATGGACCCCATTTATCTCATGAACGGTACATGCAACGTGAAATCCGTTTTCATACTACTGATTGGAAATTACCTCAGGAGCATACTGAAAGAAACTCCATCAAAATCCGATAATCAATAAAAATTCTACAGCTAAATAAGTGAAAACACCCAATTATGCCCTTTTTGGCCCCCATTTTAAAAACGGGAGGGGCCATAATGACCAAAACCAATCCACACCTTCATTTTGTGCCAAGGAACATTGTGTTAAAAGTTCATAAGGATTGATCAACTTGAACTTGAGTTATTGGCCAAAACTAACAGTGTCTACAGACGACGACGACAACGACAGCGCCATACCATTATACGACCACAAAATTTTTGCGGAAAAAAATATACGTAAAATTAGGATTAGTGACCATTTTCTAAAAATAGAAAGGGGTCGATATAAAAAACAGAAATGAACGATTATGTCAAATGTACAATTCAAAAGTCATCGAAGATGAGGTTCACTAATTTTTCCATTGTTCAAAGTATAACAACATACGAAAACAATTTCATATACTGTACACCGGGAAATTTTCACGGCAGTTTTATTTTCGCGTTTGGAATTGCTCCATTTATTAAACAATTTTTAAAAAGTCATTAAAATTAATGCAGTTGGAGTTGACATATGTGTTATTGTCTCATGTTCATTTACTCCATATCCTTTCGTAAAATATTTAATACTGAGGAAAGTGGACTCTGTAGCTGCATGATTCTTTATTTTATTTGCTATGTTTGAAATGTCTTGTTTATTTATTTTGTACTGTAATTATATACATTGCCATCAACTCCCAAGGGAGTAAAATTGTGCTTTTCAATAAAGACTAATAATATATTCAATAACATATGGTAGAGACAAGCAATTGAACAACGCAGCCTTCCGACGGCCGCTTTTAAAGAATCAAAGAGGACATAATGGATATCTTTCTTGAAGAGGTATGAAATATTTACACCTGATTGTGAAAAGAAATAGCATTTTGTTGATTATATTAAATTCTGAGTAGCAGTTTCCGATTCTGAATGATTCCTAATTGCGACTCCCATGTCTAGTTCTCATATGCTAAAATTATACATGTTGCATTTTCTATTTCGCAAGTTCCGTATTAGTGAGACCGCTCACATGTCTTGGCGCACTAAAGAACTCAACTTCTCAGATAAATATGGGTGTATAATTTATGTTATCATTTTCATTTTATCAGATGGTTTCTTTCCTAAAGGATTTTCCCGGCACCTGAATAGGTTTTCAGGGGCTTCGGCTACAGAGCTGCCGGGCGCGTCCCCAGGTGGTGGATAGGGGAATGCCCTGTCTTTGTGGGGTAGTCAGGTCATAATACGGAAAGCCTGACCGCGAACCATTGTAGCCAAACTGTGTGGAGAAACGCCACGTTCCATGCAGTATAAAGACCCCTTCTATATTTCTCTAAAGAGAGCAGACGCACTGGGTGTCGTATCAGTGGCAATCAAAAGTCGTTGCCCCGGTTGTCCCTTCCACCTTTATTTCTTTCTTCTTTTACTTACAATTTGTTTTGAATTGATTAACTTGTTCTCGTCCTGATATAGCTGAAATATTGCTCATTGGACGTTAAACTCTAACTAATCAATCAATCAATCCCAAAGGATTTTCTTTTAGCATCATGCCAATTCAGGTAAAATATATTTGACATTCAGTTGACAATACATGCTTCAAACAGATAAAATATTTTTGACGTTCAGTTAACACTATTTTGTATACAGATGTATGTTTGTTTTGGATGCAACTTCTTATATTGTTTCTGTAGAACATAATACTTTATGTTTTTACTGTGATTGTACATTTCAGATTCATTCCTAGCACTCTTGATTTTCTCTGGAGTTCGGAGTCTGACATCTGTATGTGGCTTTAGTAACATGATAACAGCAAACACTTACAATGGCCAGAAACTACAATCTCGTGCCACAATTTACAAGCAAACTGCACCAGAAAAACAATAATGAAAACAAAAGACAAACATAAATAACGAATAGGCCGGACTTGGTACCGGCACTAGCAAAAGCCAGTGGTAAGGTTAAACCGGTTTATTGGTACCCAAACCTCCCCTTTCACTATCCCGTTTCCCTATAGTATCATAAACACGCGAATAAAACCCAATACAGGTAGACTACTAACTCAATGACCACTATATTGGAACAGAAAAAGCATATGACAAAACGTAATTTTGAAAGAAGGGTCAAAGAGTGCTCGCCGCTAAACTGTCGGCTAGCTCAAGGAATCTAGTCTCCGGGTAAAACACTGTCGCACTACGGAAGAAAAATCAAACTCAAAACTCCCAAAATGGTTTCGTAAAGAGTCTTCAAGTATTGCAGTAGATATCGGCAGGATCAGTGAGTGGCGATTATATATGTAAAGTCTTCAGGTCACTGGAATCCAAAGCCAATTTAACGGATTTGCTCAGAATATCTCGTCGATACCCACTATTACGTAAAGAATGTAAGTTACGTCCCAGTTTTTAATGATTGTTTATCAGTTATTTACATTTTTTAACAACATATCCGTAAAATCGAGGATGAGAAATGCCCTTTTTAATTAGCTGTTTGCGAGTCACGTCATATCTAGATATCAAATGTTCATATATTCTGTAAAACTTCTTAAAAGTATTTAATAATTAATGAAATCTGTAATCTTGTTGTAAAAGTTTGGATGTGAGAGTGAGGTTACGCTCTTTAAAATCATCAAGGGTAGAACAAATGCGTGCGAATCGTACAAGTTGAGATATATACACCCCGTAGGATAGAGATAGGGGAACGTCGCCGTCAAGGGGAAATTAGCAATAGTAAAATCAAAATCATCCCTTATATCATAAACTTTAGTTTTTATTTTGCCAGAGTCAATGGTGATACTTAGATCCAGAAAAGGGAAGTATTTAGTATCATTGTTTGTCTGATTAAGTTTCAGTTGTTGTGGGTAAATGGTTTCAACATAGGCTAAAAACTTAGGATTGTCAATAGTAAAGATATCGTCAATAAACCTGCTATTATCATTGAAAATAGAAATAAGTTTTTCACTCTTTGGTTTAGTTCCATTTTGTAGTTTTTTTTCGTGACATCCCGTTCGTTACAGAACAGAAAAAGATCTGCAATGAGAGAAACACAATTAATGCCCATGCAGGGGATTCCAATGACCTGGTGATAAACAATGGTGCCGAGACGAACATAAATGTTGTCAAGCAAAAGATTCTGTGCCTTAATCATATCATCACATGTCCAGGAGCAATAATTTTGTAAGAGATATTGGAGAAGAATCCTTGCTTTTTGTTGCAGCATATAAACGTAAGACCCGAAAATTTAAAAGACCATTTAATAAGTTCACCCAATTTGGATTTAATCAAATTATGTGGAATGGTTGTACAAAGTGTAGAAAAATCATAACTGTCAATAGATGCAACTGGTCTATCTACAGATTGTACTTCAATGGAATTCTTTACACTCCAAAAGTTATTAACACCAGAGTTTTGATATGTTTTGTGTTCACAATAGTTTTTGACTAACTCCTATATACAAGATAGTGCACTGGTTAAATTGATGTATAAATTTGTTGTAGAACAATTACTTGAAGCTGAAATGAAACGATGTTTGAAGGGATTTTTGTGAAGTTTAGGAATCCAGTGCATAGTAGGTAGGGTGTTATCTTTCGGTGGAACTTTGAGTGTTTCTGTATCCTTGTAATGTTGTTTGGTGAGCGTTTTCTCGTCATTATTTGTACGTTTAAAAGTGCTAGACTTTGCCAATTTGTTTTTTTTTTGACATCGGTGTAGTATTTTTTTCAGATGATGGCAACGTTGTTTGAAGCTTTGTNTGACTCATAATAATTTTCTTTAATGAAATTAATTCTGTTGGTTACTGTACTAATGATTTTATCTTTAAATATATTAAGAGCATGTTTGTCTGCACTTTCTCATTTGCACCATTTTTCTTTTACAATAGTTGGCAACCGAGTCTTTAACCTTGATCTGTAAGGTATTTCTTTTATTATTTTTTTTCCTGTTTCACATAGTTCTTATTTCTATTCTCAATATTCAATGATATACATATACTCTTTCAGGTGTTCATATGATCCAGTTAGTACACCCAGCTACTATCTATTGCCTCAACAAGAGCTTCCGACGCTGTTTCTTTTTTCAACTTGGAAAGGTGCAACTTTCAAAGAAAGTCTCTTTGTTCTATTTTCTAGTCTGATTATTTTGAGCTCTTTTCCGGATATATGTTAACGAGTTACATCCTCTAAAGCCTGTTCGACACTATCGTTATATCCGCTATACTGCAATTGATATATATTTTGTGATCTCACCAATGGTTTTTTTATTGGGTCTGTGCTGTTCTTTTTTGTTTCCGATGTTGGCATTGTCCTTGGATTCATCATTTTGGATTGACGGTTCGGATCTCACTTACTTTAGAGTGAGAGAAATCCTTTCCACATGATTTAACAAAGATACCCTCGTACTGTTCTGCTTGCTGAGTTCAAGTTCTTGAACAGAATGATCAGCGAAATGTTCACAGAGTGACATGCTTATCTGTGATTATGGCCACCGAAAAATTTTTGCTTCCAGTTTCGGAACCTTCCTTGAATGTTCAATAGATGTAAATGATATCTCTAGAGAACTTCAAAACAACTGCATCCGTCTTTTTTGCACAAGCTACCAAAGTGCCCTTATTAGATTTATTATTTGAATCATTGAGTGTTGTACGAGATTCAGTCAATCAATTCAAAAATAGCTTTAAATAAACGGAGCAACGGGAGAAACGCACTATTTTTTAATCAATATCCCCCTAGTTACTGTCATTTATATGTATTTTTAAATTTCAAATGTCCAGAACAAGCAAGCAATTTTTTTGTCAAAAATTTTGTCACTTTCAAGTCACTGCAACGGTTTCTGGTGAATCAGTAGTAAAACAAATGTCAATGAATTGCTTTCCTCAGAATGAGCTTGTTTGGAAGTTGTATTCTCAAAAGTTACAGTTTTCCAGTGGCAGTCAAAAGTCGTTGCCCAAGTTGTCCCTTCCACCTTTATTTCTTTCTTCTGATACTTTCAATTTTTTGAATTGATTAACTTGTTCTCGTCCTGATATAGCTGAAATATTGCTCATTGGACGTTAAACTCTAACTAATCAATCAATCAAAAGTTACAGAAAAGTTTTTTTTACCACATCTTACAGGTAGGAGCAGAAAAGGTTCNCCCCCCCAATTTTGTGTGAAAAGGTGGTGAATTGAAATAAATATTTTGAATAACAAAATACTGAAGTTACTGTAAATGTAGTTTCTGCATATGCGCCGTACGACCTCTTATGTCTCTTCATTGAAGATCAAATTCATTTTTTTTCGTTCTGATATAGCTGACATGATAGTATTGCCAAATACAAGTAAAACTCGTGACTAATCAATCAGTCTGATGAAGCAGATTTAAAACCATTAAGATCAGTGCACTTCCAGGCGTTGGGTACATACCTGCCGGATGTAACCTCGGGTAGTGGAAAGAGGAATGCATTGTCTATACAGAGTAGTAGGATCATAATACGGAATGTCTTGACACTTACTATTGTAGCCATGCAATATGGAGAAACGCCACGTCCTATGCAGCATTTAGACAGCTCTGTCCTTAGCTGATTTTGGCTTTACATTTTGATCACATTGGTTGTTTGTTCTCTATCAGTTTTTGAACACCTTTGAGTTTATGGTCTTCCAAACGTTTAGATTTTATCTGCGCTGAAGAGACATAAGTTGTCGAAATGCGCATATGCAGAAAATAAATTCACAGTAACTTCAGTATTTAGTTATTAGACCCCTTCTTTATTTCTTGTAAAGAGCAGACACACTGAAAGCTAAATTTCCTGTCCATACCCATTTCTCCAAAATACGGATTAACGCCACGTCCAACCCTGTTTAAAGACCCCTTCTACATTTCTCTTTTATATCTTCATTAACTACATTTCTCGTTGAAAACAGACTCACTGGGATTTGTTGAGAAGGTTAAATGTCTGTACTACTCTTTCGCGCCAAAAATGGGTAAACAGGTCTGCCCTAGTGGTAGTGATGTAACTTAGACCGAATTTACGCTCAAGATCGTTATGGTTATGGTTCATTAAAGCAGAATGTGCGTATATTTTGAAAATATTTCTGCCCTTTTAATCAAAGAAAGCACGAATTCATATTCCTATGTTGCAAACGGACCTTTCTCATTATTCTCTTGAGACTTTCGTGATAATCATGTCGAATTCTATCTTTAATATTGAACTCAACTAACTTATCTTTAACAAAAACAAATCAATCAAGTAACATTTAATGTTTTGTTGTTTTTCTTCGTTATTGTATTACCAAAGTATCGTTCATCCTTATTTTATTTTCTCTAGACATCGTTTTTGAATGCAGTGAATTCATAACCACAAATTTTCCCACAAAAAGAAAGCTCTACATTTCAACACTCGTCAAAGCATTACAGAATCAGTTAAAAGACAAAGTCTACGAATGGTTCTGTATTGCTGACTGGAAAAATATTGCAGTCAGCGGACGCCTGATACGGGAGAAGGCGATCCTTTTAGCAGCCGAGATGAATCATAACGATTTTACATCCACTAACAGGTGGCTTAGTAGATTTACCCAGAAACATAATATCAAGTACTCAGTTCTCAGTGGAGAATCTAATGAAGTTGATCAAACAATTGTTCATGATTGGACTAAAAGATTAAACACTATATGTGAAGGATACGAACTTAGGGACATATTTAACTGTGATGAAACTGGGCAATTTTTTAGATTGCTCCCAAACTTACTTCATTCATCTTGGAACATATTGGAAGAGGGTACCATTCAGAAATGTTTTATGAAATGTGGCTTCTATCCAGACAGACTAGGTACAATTATTAGTCCCCTACCGGCTTCGTCGAAGGGGACTTTAGGTTTGCACTTGGTCAGTCCGTCACACTCAGTTTTCCGGACTTTTTCCTATACTATAAAAGATATTTATCTTATATTTGGTATGTAAGTCTACCAGCATGAGTTAAAGACCAAGTTCGAGTTTGGTTCCGGTTCATTGATTTTGGACAGAGTAATGGCCCTTTAACATAGAAAATTTTGGTAAAATATAGGTTTTCTGGACTTTTTTCCTAAACTGTTCCAGATATGAAGCTAATATTTAATATGTAAGTCTACCACCATGAGTTACAGATCAAGTTAGAGTTTGGTTCCGGTTCATTGATCTTGGATGGAGTTATGGCCCTTTGACTTAGAAAATTTTAGTACAATATAGGTTTTCCGGACTTTTTTTCTAAATGTTTCCAGATATGAAGCTAATATTTGCTGTGTGAGTCTACCACTATGAGTAACAGATCAAGTTCGAGTTTGGTTCCAGTCCATTGATTTTGGATGGAGTTATGGCCCTTTGACTTAGAAAATTTTAGTAAAAAATAGGTTTTCCGACTTTTTTTCTAAACGTTTCCAAAGGATGAGTGGCAGTAAGACCCATTTTTGGCCCAAGATTTACCATGAAACTAAAACTATACAAACAGATGTCTTTTGTTGCTGAAACATTGAACAAATATAGGGCTTAAGGAAAATGATGAAGCTTTTTTCCATATCAGTTTGATTCTCATGATAATCAGTTAACTCAAAAGCTATATTTTTTGAAATCGTCAGAATTTCACAGATTTTTGCTGTGTTTTACACATCTTTGTGCTTTGAAAAATGTGGGCGCATCTGAATAACAACTTCATATTTAGTCAAAATGTGTAAAATGGTGAAATACATCATTTCTGAAAGTTTGAAGTTGTTGTTTGCATGTGCCCCATGTTCACTTAAAGGAAATTTCCTTTGAGAACATTCAAAATTGCAGATTTTCTGATTTTCTTTCAAAAAGACGGCTCCTTGTGATGTCACAATAACGTCAAAATGAAAGGAATTCGTATTATTATATGTTTTCTTTGTAGCCAGATGTAATAGTTGATATTTCTTATAAATAACAAAATACCGAAGTTACTGTGAATTTATTTTCTGCATATGCGCATTTCGACAACTTATGTCTCTTCAGTGCAGATAAAATCTAAACGTTGGAAGACCATAAACTCAAAGATGTTTAAAAACTGATAGAGAACAAATAACCAATATGATCTAAATGTAAAGCCAAAACTCAGCTAAGGACAGAGCTTTGCATGAGGGAGATACTCCTTAGTTTTCAACAAAATTTACAAAAATTTAGATATTGTAAGGTTCCAAAAATAATCGGCTTTCGGGTCAGCACCGAAGTACTGACTACTGGGCTGGTGAATACCCTCGGGGACTTACAGTCCACCAGCAGTGGCATCGACCCAGTGGTAACAAATAACAAAATACCGAAGTTACTGTGAAATATCATACTATTTTAAACAACTTGATTTTTGGGGCCAAATATGGGTCTTATTGCCACTCATCCTATGAAGCTAATATTTGTTATGTGAGTCTACCACTATGAGTTACAGATCAAGTTTGAGTTTGGTTCCAGTCCATTGAGTTTGGACGGAGTTATGGCCCTTTGACTTAGAAAATTTTGGTAAAATATAGGTTTCCGGACTTTTTTTCTAAACCGTTGCAGATATGAAGCTAATATTTGCTATGTGAGTCTACCACTATGAGTTACAGATCAGGTTCGAGTTTGGTTCCGGTCCATTGATTTTGCAAGGAGTTATGGGCCTTGGTAAAATATAGGTTTTTGAGAATTTTTTCTAAATCGTTTCAGATATTAAGCTGATATTTGCATTTTTACTCAACAACTATGGGTTACAGATCAAGTATGGGTTGGGTCCATTGATTTTTGACGGAGTTATGGGCTGAAAACTTTTCTGCTTTAACTATTTTTGCTGGTATAACAAAGAATTATTCCACCGGTAGGGGACTTCTGTATTGCCTTGCAATACGATCCACACTTGTTTCATATTATTTTTATTTTTTAACAAATCATATAATTTATTTGAAAAAAAAAGATTTTTAATCTCTTTGTCCAAACAACTAAACACCCGTCCAAGGCTTGTTACATGTAATTAAAATAGTTTTTGACACATACAGGCACACTGTAGCCTTTAACTATGAAATGGCTTGAGGCACTATACAAATCATTAACTGAAATACTCCACCTGTTTTGAAGTAATTTATTGTTAAAGAAATCATATTTAATTATAACACAGGTAAACTGATAAAAAAAAAGCTAATAAGCGCAAGTACAAATGCAAAAAGAAAAATAAATCAATGGAAAATCAATTTAATGTTGTTCTGCTTATAGTTATCCTGAGGTGTACACAATAAGTTCTTTATATTTAGAGATGTAGATATACTAAGCTAGGCCTATTGACAATGATGATGAGGAGTGGGACGAGGAAGACCTCCTTCCCTGAATTCCAAAAGGAACATAAATGAGGGAATATGTACAAATTGATGAATTGTAAGTTACTGAAAGAGAAACTGATCATGATGACCTATTACAATACGACCGTGATGATGTAACTCATGATATGAACTCCTCAGAATCAGACCATGAAAAGGATAACTGTGAAATTCCAAAATTAACCTTATCTAATGCTTGGGAATTCCAAGTACTGACATGTTGAATTATGTTCCTTTTCATTTTGGAGTGTTGCTACCCGAACATAGAAATCTTTTTCTTATGGTCTGATACTTATGTATATTAAATACAATTAAAAGGATGTGTTTCGTTAAAAGAAAACTAACTTTACCTCAGAGCAACAATTTCAGTACTCACTTCAATTCTATCATTATTTTATATCTAACATTAAATATGTACATGATGTGGTACAGTTGAAATTCTTTGACAAAATTTTTCATATCTGATACAATAAATCCTGGTCTTATCGTTAACTTACGTCAACCCTTTAATAGCAGTCCCAAATTTTGCCTCCCTATAGATTTTAGTGGAGACGGAACCAGTGTGAACTGCCATATCATCCAGTCTGCTGGGCAAGTGTAGAAATAAGTGTTGAGTTCTTTTTTCTGTAAAACAAAAACAAGATAGTTATAAATTCAATTGAACAATTAAACAGTATAATCAGTTTGACCATAAGGTGTTAACCAAACATTTCTAAATTGCATGTTAGGGACCTAGACTGACTTGACAAATCTTTCTTCTATATTTTTAATCGCCTTCGAAAAGCTTGACTTGCAATATTCTTGCCCATAGTACATGATTGCGTACTGAATTTATTGCAGTTTCGAAAATTTATTGTACATTTACCTCCCCTAAATGTGGAATAAAATTTCAAATAAATGGCCATGCATCACTTAAAAATCAATTTTAATTTGGGCTGGCATATTGGTCTCCTGTTAATTTACTCCATAAGAAATGGCCATATATCACTTTAAAATCAATTTTAATTTGGGCTAACAAATTGGTCTCCTGTTAATTTACTTCATAAGGAAATAAATGCAAGTAAAAAGATAATCTTAACAGATATATACCTTGTGTCTTTCTTTCTTCCGGTTGTCCTTGTGTCGGGCTAATGCGACATCTTGCTGAACACTGTGGTCAATGGTGTTGGGTCTCAAAATTCTCTCGTTATTACTGCTTTGAGTATGAACTAATTTTTTCAGAAAAATTCCGCAAAAACAAAAAGATATTAACTCAATTGTTTTAATTATAAGTATCTGTCTCTATTAGAAAATCAAAAAATATGTTGTCTTATTTTTTTAAGGTAACTTGAAAAATTTAAACGGCCAGTACTCTGATAAGCATGTTTCAAGATCACTGGAAATTGAGGAAGTCTTATATCGTAGAAAAATAACAAAATAACGAGATACATGAACATGTAAAAAACGCATGAAACGCTTGCCAAATAAAAGAGTAGAGACAATAAAAAGGTCGACCGATATACTTCGACATATCTGTCGTCGTGAGGCATGAAGTAATAAATTTTAAAAACATCTTTGACATTGTGTGTACACCGGTAGCAACATACTAGCCAACATCGAGACTCGTTAGTCAAAGGATGATTGTTTTACGGTTAAACCCTTGGTTTTAAAGCACCCAATTTGAATATAATCCGTTGTTCCAACATACGTGTATTGTCCTGGCTTCTTGCATAATTTCATTAGCACTGTTACTTGCATATCTTGTAGGCAGTGATTAGGGAGTCTGATATGATTGCCGACTGGGAAATCCGTATTATTACGGACAGAGCAAATGTGTTCCGCAAAGCCGTCCCCCAGTCGGCGGCAGTTCTCCCCTACGTATATCTTTTGACACTGCCCACATATAATAACATATACCAGATTCTGTGTTATGCAGGTGTATTCGTTATGTATGGCCGCCGTGCGCGGTCCCGGCTGAAGAATAGGCCCGCAGCATCCTCTGAGCTTGGAGTATGAGCCATCCTAACAGAGGACCCCGAGGGAACCCCGGGATATAGAAATAGGACCCAGTATCTCCGGCTTGCGGGGTGTGACCCCTCCTAAACGGAGGCTGACCCCGAGGGTCCCGGGATATAGAAATAGGACCCATTCCGTGGTTGTGCGGGATTAATAAATACACAACCCATCTTTCGGATGGGATGTAAACTCAGGTCCACGTGTTGGGAGAAATGCCACGCTTCATGCACGTTAAAGAACCCTTGTAGCAAGCTCTTTTTGGGGTGGTCCGTAGGTGATCGGCTACAAGGCTAAATTCCCCGCCCTTGACGATTTCACCCTACTTTTCCAGTGGCAGTCAGAATTTCCNCCAAAGTGATTATTTATCAACAAACTTGTTCTCGTCTTGATATAGCTGAAATATTGCTGAGTAGACGTTAAACAATATTCAATCAATCAATCGTTATGTATGGCAAGTGTGAAAGAGTATGGGGACAGGAACACATCTCGGTCTTTTGCATCCTTTCGTGCCCCTGTAATTTGCCAGCACTAATTTAGATTTTCATTTACTGCTGACTAGATGCTCGCGTAGAGATTTTCCGCGTTGAAAAGCCATGAGGGGCACTGATTGAAAAACATGAGCCATCAAATTGTCTTCCATAACAATGATCTTAAAATTATTCAAGAGAATGTTGCGGGGATGGTAATTGAGAACAAAAGGTACTCTCTCATTCTGTGACTTAAGTTTTGGACGCAGAATATGTTGCTACTCTGTTTACTGACGGATTCCCAGGCCCTGTCAACAACGGCTTTGGGATACCCCTTGAAGGGAAGAACGATGTCATTTGTTACACTGTGATCTGAAATCTCCTTCATCACTGCAAAGACGCTTAAGTCTTACGGATTGCGACTGAGGAATAGCATCCTTGCAGGTTTAAGGATTATTATAATTAAGGTAACAATGAGCATCTCTGGGTGTATAGAAGATCGAAGTTTCAAGTTTCGGATACTCTGCAGGAAATGTCTAAAAAAAGCCAAATCCGATTCACTTACTGTGAAAGTATAATTTATGTCTGGATGGCAAGACGATACAAAGCCAATGAAACTTTGGAGCTCTGGTAAGAATTACTAGAAACACCGAAAATATCATCTATATATCTTTTGTATAGATCAGGAAGGGGACCACTGAACTCAGTAAACATTTTTTTCCTCCAGGTATCCGACAAACAAGCAAGCAAAACTATGACCCATTCTTTTACCCATGGCAACTCCACCTGTTTGACTGTAACAATCCCCATTAAACTGAAACGTATTGAGATTGAGGACAAGTTCCGTCAATCTCAAAATAATGTCCGTGTTCAAATAAGGATTTGGTCTCCTGTCCAAAAAGTGGTTGACTGCCAAAATCGCATCAGTATTAGGTATGTATAAAGGGCAGTGATGTCAATGGTTAAAAAACTTGCGCCATACACCGTTGAATTTTACGTCGTTGAAAATATTCAAAGCAATGGTTTGTATCCTTGACAAATGTTGGGAGAGTTTTAACGATCGGCATGAAGATATCATACATCAAACTAGAAATGTTTTCTTTAGGACAGCTGCAAGCTGACACTATATGTCTTCCTGAGTTATGGATCATGTGAATTTAAGGTAGCATTTAAAAACGAGAAGTTTTAGGTTCAGAGACAATCAAACTCTTTGCCTCAGACTGAAACATTTCTGACTCGATGACATAAGAAATGAGATTTTTGACCAGTTTTTGATTCTGTATAGTATTATTGATTTCCAATTTGTGGTAAAACCTCAAAGAAAAATATGTATCTAATTATCTAATTTAAAGGCATTTAAATATAGTGACAGAAGAAGTATTTCAAAGTTTGTACATGATCTGAAAGAGAACTTATTCTACAGAATAGAAATCGTTTTCATACGACCGCCCGCCGTGCGCGGTCCCGGCTGAAGAATAGGCCCGCAGCATCCTCTGAGCTTGGAGTATGAGCCATCCTAACAGAGGACCCCGAGGGAACCCCGGGATATAGAAATAGGACCCAGTATCNTATTCTACAGAATAGAAATCGTTTTCATAAGACCGCAAACATTTTTTTTGAGGTCGTATATTGGTATGATACTGGCGGCGTCGTCGGCGTCTGTAGACTCTTCGTTTCCGTGTGATAACTTCAGTTCTTATGAAATTTTAACATAATGTTGCTTGTCACAAAAGGAAGGCTGGGATTGGTTTTGGGTATTGTGGCCCCGCCCGTTTTCTTTAAAGGGTCAAAAAGGGCCAAATTAGGTGTTTTTATATATTGGGCTGTAGAAGATTTATTATTTATCGGATTTTGATGGGGTTTCTAATCGAAAGTATGTCAACGGATTTCATGTCACATGTACCGTTAATGAGATAGATGGGTCCCAAGGGGGGAATCTCAAAAATCTATTTTTTTTTTCATTTTTTGTCTGATTTTGATGCAGTTTTTTTCATTAGATTCCTTATGAAAAATTAATATAGCCCTCAACTTTTATATTTTTTGTAACTTGTTTCCTTTCCCAGCTATGAGGGGACGGACGGGGCCAAAATTGCAAAGTTGCTGATTACATGAAATTTTTATTTTTCATCGGATTTCGATGGGATTTTTTTCTTTGAATTCCACGTGATATAAGCTTTCAGTAATATGTAAACTGATTTTGCGTTGCTCTTACCGGTTCCGCGCTACAAGGGGTCAAAGGGGCCAAAATTCCAAATTTTCGAAATATGTGAAATCTTTATTTTTCATCGGATTTCGATGGGATTTTTCCTCTTGATATAAGCTTTCAGTAGTATGTCAATGGATTTTGCGTAGCTCTAACTGTTTCCAAGCTACAAGGGGTGAAAGGGGCCAAAATTGCAAATTTTCGAAATACGTGAAATCTTTATTTTTCATCAGATTTTAATGGGACTTTTTTCTTTGAATTCCTCTTGATATAAGCTTTCAGTAGTTTGTCAACGGATATTGCGTAGCTCTTACCGTTGGGCCTAAATTGCAAATTTTCGAAATATGTGAAATCTTTATTTTTATCGGATTTCAATAGGATTTTTTTCTTTGGATTCCTCTTGATGTAAGCTGTCAGTAGTATGGCAGCAGATTTTGTGTAGCTCTTACCGTTTTCGAGCTACAAGGAGTCAAAGGTGCCAAAATTGTAATTTTTCGAAATATTTGAAATCTTTTTTATTCATC